>JARHVA010004836.1:710000-750000 GCA_037957365.1 Torreya grandis
GAGGATCCACATCTAGTTTAGGTTTAAATATAAGTAACAACTAACCTTTATCTAGTTATAGTTATAAAATTAATTAACTATAAAAGTCAATTACTTTATATTTAGTTGTTTTATAAGTTATAAAGTTTAGAACTTAATTTTATATTTATAAATTTAGAATAAATCTCATGATATTAAATTTCAAATAATACATACTAACTTAAAGTTAACTAATAGGTGGGTGCCCTTGATTTTTCAACACCACTATTTTTTTTACATGTGTGTATGCATAAATTATAAATAAATAATTATGCCTATGATCTAAACATTACACATCATAATTAATAATATTATAAAATTTAATAAGTATATATCATATGATCAAATTTTAAATAATTCAACTAACCAAACAAGTACCATTGAATTAACATATGAACATCTAAAAATGATATCAAAATTGGGAATGTTCTAAAAACTAAAACTATATATATAATATTAAATCCATTGAAAAGAGTTTAGAACTAAAATTATGAATAACATAATAAGCTTATCAATAAAAAATATAATAACCAATCCAATAAAAACATCACCATACTACAAAAAATTATGGATTATAATCACTCATAAATATATATAAATTAAATGAGATCCCTTATCTATCTAGTAATCATATCACTCTAATGGTGTAGTAAAAAACTGAAAAAATATTTTACCCCCATTATAATAGTCTATATCAAGTTTCAATTTATTTAGCACACACATCACCATAGGTTTGGGCATATGGATGCTAATTATTTAACCCTAAATTTAGATGAGTGACAACTAGGGTTAAGGGGTGTTATAATAACTTCTACACAAGGATGGTGAACTAACCTAGTTATCATTATAATTAACATAAACTTAGATTAATATTATTGTTAGGTTATACAAATTAGATTACTAAAACTAGTATATTACAACTATTAATAGATATTTAAATGAATAGGGAAAAATGATAGTTAGTTTATTGTGCTCATGTAGGTCTAACTTAGAATAAGTTAGAAGTGTACTATAAGATGATCCTAAAATTACTATCATATTTTTTTAATATTCTTTTTGTGGCCTCATATACTTTTGTTTGATATATAAAGCTTTATTGACGTAGGTCTATAACCCTTCCACATATGTCTTGTATATAATACTGATTAGATATAGATGTGATCAACTAGAGCCTTTCAATTTTTTCATCACCTTTATTTTGATGTTGTCAGATTACATGTACAAGATATTTCTATTTATCAAATGACCAAACCTTAGCTTCCTCATACGTGAACTGACTATGGGAAAAATGGGTTAATGGTCTCATTGTGTTGTGATATTATAAGGACCCACCTATCAGTGAGAATTGGATACATATCTAATACTATAAATAGGGCCTCATAGTTATGTATTTTCCCCCTACATCTTGTTTTGTTTGTGCACCATGATGTAATGTGTGATAATAAATGAAATGTAGTGACCTATCTTGTAACTTGCCAAATATGGATCATGAAATTTTATTTTAATGATTTATACTTGTAGGAATACTACTCCTATGACTGATATATAAATAGGGATGAACATGTTAGGTTTTTTCAATTAATTTTTGATTGAGTGCTTCTTGGTAAGTTTCCTTATGAGTTACTAGTATTTTATAAGTTAGGAATTAATGAGGGTTGATATTTTATATATACCAATCCCTTTTGGAAATTTATCACATTAAATCACTTAGGTCAACCTTTAGGATATGTTTTATTTGTAAATTGGATGAAGTTTTGGTATTGGATGCTTTTTAGAAAAATTGGACATTTGGACAATGCAAGTGTCCACTGGGACACAAGTGTATAAGAGATTATAAAATAGGTATAGGTCCAAAATTGAAAATAAAGAAAAATAATTAGTTTTATATGTTTTTTCACAATATATAAGTATTGGTCATTGAAATAACAATGATTAGACTAATATGTAATCAATTTACGCATAAATAAATAGTGAATGTGAGACTTTCAGTAGTAGGTAGGTATATTATTAAAAGGTACAAACATGATAGATATTTTCCAAGTGTACAAGATAATAGTATTACATAAATCATATTTTATTATCTACATCCCCCCTTTTATTCTAGTAATGAAATTTATAGTTTAATATAAATAAATGTATAATTGGTGTGTATAACACACCTTGTCTTTGCATGAACCCAACTTGAGTGTTTTGCTAGTGACTAGTCTACAACCAATATGATGTTTTAGTATATAATCAACTTATAAGATCTGAAATTGAAACAATTTTAAATGCTTAATAATTAGAAATATCAAGTTTAGGAGTACACCTTTGTGTTTATGCAACCATCTTACCTTTTGGAAAATTTATTTGAAATGATGCCTCATTATGAAGCATTGAATATGAGAATAGGATAAATGTAAACCTACAAGTTCATATATATATATATATATATATATGAGGACACATGCCCCCAAGCTTAATTTAAAGGTGAGTTAAAACACATACATTGAGCTTATTTCATCTCAATCATGCAACCCAAATATGTGCATGATATGGTGAGTGTGAGTGATCTAATCGACTCAAAATATATATCTATTAAGGGTGGATGATTTAATCAAATCCAGTCTATAAGTCTGTTAAATTTATATGATATAATTAGGTCTAACTTATAAGCTTGGTAAGATTAAGTGATTTAATCAACTCAACCTTCCCAAAGTGAACCAAATAATATAAAATATCTCCTTAATAAAATTCCATAAAAATATAACCTGGGTATACTAACAATTTATAACAATATTTAAAATATATAAATGATATTATTTTGTAATTTTAGATGCCATTATATTATTTTTTGGATAATTTGAATATGTATCATATTTTAAATTATTCATTGTTGAAATTTTAAAATATATTTAAAATACTTCCAAAAATATGTATTTAAATAATTAATCTAAAATCACTACAAGTGTGTAGAACATTTTTCCATAACATGTCCCCAATGCAATATAGATAATCTAAGAATTGGTGTAAAGCTAGAGAACATGTTTACATAACATGCCCCCAATGTAATATGAAGAATATGATAAATGTTGTATATGTTGAGAACATGTTTTGAGCATAATCTAGAGAATCCAAAAATTGGTGTAAATGTGGGGAACATGTTTACATAACATTCCCCAATTATAATATGAAATTGCTAAAGTATGGAATTCATGCTTATATGCTATGCACATAATGATATGGCCCTATTTTGAGGTGATGAGAAGTATAATATGGTAGTTAACTTACCCAAAAGTATAAGATAACTATAAAAGTTATGTATGTGTCATGTAATAGGTATGGGTAACATGTATAGGTATATATAGCATTGAACAACATAGTATGTGATCACATCAAGTCCCAAGATGCATGATTTATATCGTGAAAATTTATAGAGTGTAATAGTACAAGATCAAAAATAAATTAAACACACACATAAGAGCATTCAAAAGAAAATAAATAAGAAATATTACAAGATGACCTCATATAAGAAACAAATTTATATGGTGCAAAATCTAAGAGACATGACTTGTTTCAATGTCCAACAAGTATAGAATGACACATTAAAATTATCATATACAATAAATTATAACATATTTGAATGACCAAATAGGTAAGCATGGAATAAAGTCCATAATCAATAGAGCATATTCAAATTTTATAAAAAAAAATACAATGCAAGTTAATATCAAGAAAGGAAAATAGGCAACCAACATGAACATAGCGTATAAGTTATTAAACATATGTGTTTGTAATAAATGTTAAGTACATAGCATATCAAGTAAACTGTGAAAGGTATAAACATGGATACAAGCATATATAAGTACATAAGCTCAAACATGATAATGTAAAGTGATCATATAATAATGTATCCTATGTGTATCATGATCAAAGAATCAAATGCCCCTACTGTACATAATATGGGAGTTGAGGAACATACTAACATTTGTATGTGCATATATCATGTACCTAGGTAGGCCTTTATCACAGTAAAATTAAGAGTGAAAAAATGTGTATGTAGGAAATGAATGATATACCATTTAACAACATGAAGAAAACACCATATGTATAAGAAATAGTATAACTAGGAACATGTTTAATTTTTTTAATATTTTGGAATTATTTGAATGATTTTGGTATTTTTTTAATATTTGATTATTTTTTTAGTTAATGAAAAGTCCAACCAATTATCTAATTTAAGGGATTCTTATTTTTAAGTGATATGAACACTAGATATGGTATATCAAACTATTGTTACTACTGAGGATCATGTATGTATGTAATATATGGTATTTCAAGATTTCTAATCATCTACATATGTGTAATAGGACTCTATGATCTCAAAGAGGTAATAAAATGAGTAGGGATTCATGAAACCCATTATTTTTATGTGTATTGTCTTTAAAGTAGAAATAATAGGAACATGTTTAGTTTCTTTAGATAAATGAGTATGATATGTACTAGTAGACAGGGATTTCATGGAATCCACTATGTTTCTCTAATGAAATGGACTCTAAATTATGGGCTACCTAGAAAATGTGATTGCATATTGCATACCCTTTTGTGGACAATCAGACCTAGTAGGTTTAATAATTATTTGCCTTGCACTAAATTATTTTTATTCAAGTTTATGTTCATATTAAATTCTAGGAACTATGACTATTTTGTTAGTATGATGTATTTAATAGATCCATGTATTGTGTAAGGTGTTTCGCATGATTTTATATATCAAATTTCATCCAAATAATATATCAAATACATGTGTATGGTATAACTAATAAGGTATTTCCCACATGTGTTATGCCAACCTATAACGGTAAGTCAATATCACCAATAACTTGTTGTGAGGTCCAATTGAATACTCTGACCACTTTTGTCGAGGGGTCTAAATCATCATATGTACATCCCAAATGTGTAGGTAATGTCATGGTGAAAATATTTTTTATATTACCATTATCAATCATAATAATATGAAAAAGATGGTGATAGAGGTATGATCTAATAAATATAGAATGAAGATTCGAGTCATCATCCATAATCTCGCTATCATCAAAGGTAATAGAGGGTCTCTAAACCATATGACATATATTATGTGTATATGTATTAATAATCCCATCTAATTGGTTACAATAATGTGGTGAATTAGTATGTTCATTATATTCCATTAGCACCTCCAAATTATTCTCTGAATGATCTTGTAATGGATAACTAAACACATTTTTTTTCTAATGGTCCCAATGATATGACCATGCATCTTTGGAAGGGTCATCAAAAGTAACTTGTTATCTATCAATAATATATTTGATTTTATGCTTAAAGTTATAAAAATGGTTATTTTAATGACTACGGCCATATTGATATTCAAAAAAAGCATTAGTATCATATCCATATTGTATATTTCTAATTATATCAACCTATATGGGAAGAAGGAGAGATATTAGATGACAATATACAATATTATTAGGTAGAGAAGATGGAGACTCAATTAATCATGTAAATTATATACCTTGGTGTATTAGATAAGATAAAATGATTAGGTTATTGTGACACTTCACTAAAAATGTATTTATGTCATTTTTAGGTTATGTAGGTTTGACCTTGTAGGTAGGTTTGATATGAAACTTAGTACTGGATGTATTTACTATGTTTTCTACATATATATGCTTGTTTTACGAGATAATTTTCATTTTATGATCTCACACAATATGGTATAAGTCATCATAAGATTTGAACATTCTGAAAAATATGGAATGATGTAATGGATAAAATAAAATTTTCTTTAAAATGTCTTGAATATCTTTATCTACAATTTGGTTTGTCATTATTTCCAACTTTGTCTTGTTTATCAAGGCATATTCATTGATAGGTTCATTGGTTCCTTTTTTTATTTTTGAAAATTAGGCAAAGCATATCTTTTTGGTAATGTTGATAGAGAAGTGTGACAAAAACTAATCTACAATAGTTTTAACTATTTTATGGATTGGATTAATAAATAATATAACCACATTAGTGCATAGTCCTGAAGACTTATTGTAAATAGTTTATTCAAAAGTTTATCATTGGAGGCATAATCAAGGAATGCCATGTTGAAAGATAAAATATGCTATTCAAGATCACCCTTTCCATTATAAAATGTGAAATTAAGTGTGCAACAAAACTAACTGGTAAGGTGTGTAAGTATATTTCAGGTGTAAGGAGGTTATGCAACCCTTATGTAAATCAATATCATAAGGTAACTTTATATAAATATGCTCAATATTTGTAACCTTAGCCTACAAATTATTAATAGTTTGGACAATATATTTCACATTTTTATCACTATGTTTTTAATTTAAATAAGTCACCAAATGTGATATACACATAATTAGAGTTGATATATGCACTGAATCCAATAACTAGGTTGAAGTTCCAATGTTTCCCACAGAGGGTGTAGCAATAGTAGGATTTATTTCAAGAAACAATGGTGTAAACACATAACCCATGACCACATTAGAATTATGAAGTGAGTATGTGATCTAGGGGAGATTTATTTATATGGAATTAATTATAGTACCCCGTAAGGATTCACCATAACTAGGGGTAGATGTATTAGTTTTGGCATGTTTATTGATTTAATCTCTTGTAACATACAAAAATCCATCCATTAAGTCGTTGTTATTGAGATTAGTGACTAATAATTATTTATTTTCCATTTGAAAATGCATTTTGTGATTAAAATTTTACATTGATTAGAAATTATAAAATCATAATTTGAAAAAAAAATATAACAATCATAAAATTAGATTAAAAAAACTCTAGATCAATCTAGGATTTAGAGATAAAATTCTATTTTCACCAAATGTTTACTATAAATCTATCTATGAGTGATATCTAGGGTTAAGGTGTATTAGATTAATTTTTACATAAGGATGGTAAACTAACCTAATGATCAAGATAATTAAGAAAAACTTAAATAAATAATATTTCAAAGTTATATAACTGAGCTTGTTAAAAAAGTAAAGTATAGTTCTTGATAGATATTGAAATGAATATAGAACAATGATACTTATCTCATTTATTGTGATCATGAAGGTATGATATGGAATACATTGGAAGTGGATTGAAATATGATCTTGGAATAGTCATCAAATTTTGGGAATATTATTTCTATGGCATAAAATGCTTATGTTATATATTTATATATATACATATATATATATATATATATATATATATATATATATATATATATATATATATATATATATATATAGATAATTGCATCAATTCCTACCACAAGTATTCTACATATAAATCTTTCCATATCTAAATGTGACTAACTAGATCCTTTTATGTTTTTTTCTACTTTATTCATTTTCTTCAGGTCACATGTATGAGATATCACTCTTTTTCAACCTCACCATTAGAGTGACTATGGGAAAAATGGGTTAGTGGTCTCATGATGTAAATCTACCCTAAGGAACCCTCTATCAATGGGATCTACACACACACACACACACACACACACACACACACACACACACACACACACACACACACACACACACACACACACACACACACACACACACACACACAATACTCTGAATAGGGACTCAAACTTATCTATTTCTCCCTTACATGTTTCATTATATGTCCTCTAGGAATTAATATGTGATAATTAATGACATGTAGTGACCTAGATTCTAAATTCTAAATTATGGCTCATGAATTAATCTTAAAATGATTAAAACCTATGAGAATACTATTGTTATTATTGATATATAAATAGGGATGAATAGGGAAATTTTTATCACTTGAATGTTTGATTGAGTGATTCTTTGTAGGTTGCCTTGTGAGTTTTTAGTATTTAATAGGTGAGGAATGAATGAGGGTTTATATTACATATACCAATAAATTTTATAATTTTATCACATTAAATCACTTAGGATGTCCTTTAGGATACATTTCATTTTTGACTTGGATGAATTTTGGGAATTGGACACCTTTTAGCAGAGGTAGACACTTGCACCGACATTGGTGTCTGCTTGGGACACAAGTGTCTAGGAAGATAGAAAATAGTTATAGGTCAAATATAGGTAATGAAAGATAATGATCAATTTTAGATATTTTTATGTAATATAAAAGACCTAACCATCATAATAATAATGTTCTGACTAGGAGATAATAAATTTAGACATAAAAAGATAGTGATTGTGAGCCTTTTAGCAACAAACATGTCTATAACTAAAAAACACAACCATGATTGATATTTTCCAAGTGTATAAGATGATAATACCAAATAAATCATAATTTATTATCTAAAATAACATTATTATTACATATATATGATTGATCATAAGGTACAAGTGCAAAAAGTCTAGGAATAATTGTTATAGATAGGTTTGGATTAGTGAGATTAAGTTTAAGCTCAGGAAAGAATTCAACATAATTGAAAATAAAATTTGTGTTATGAATATAGTAAGGATTTATGTTCATGTTTTGAAATGATTCACTTTATGTACCTTTTCCAAAAGGATGAGATCATAAAGTGGCTTGTATATATACTCTATTAAAATCATTATCTCCTGAAGAAGAAGTTATATAATTGAATAAGTTCTAAAATATATGGTAATTTACATAAAAATGGATAGAAACATTAGTTACATGATTAAGATGGTGGGAAAAGGCATTGGTATCACTATGAACATGTAAAATTCTATCATGATGATTAATCCATGAAGTAGTACCATCACTCTGTTGTGTATTAATCTTCTCCCAAACATTTTTGCCATAATTTTGTGAATATGGAGAAAATATTGACATGATTATAAATTTTAAATATCTCAAATAATAACATATAAATTACAAATATAGTAAATAATCAAACAAATTAAACTTACAAGTTTTATTAGGGAAAAAAAAGTTATTTTTTCCAACTAAAGCAAAAGATTAAAATAGGTTCATATATAACAAGATGAATATTAAATGAGACCAAAATAAATTCCAATTGTTTAATAATATGGAGGTACACTAATGAAATAACATGAATATAAAATCATGAATTCTTACCAAGGAAGATATATATAGAAAAACCTTTCTAAGAAAACCATTTCATAGTCGAACACCTTGATCATGTTTTTTATTAAACCAAATCAATATTTCTTAATGAGAACATTATATGTAAATATGAATATAAAAAATCTAAAAAATCATAGATAATATCATGCACTTATGTATATTATAGTAATATAACCTAGACTATTCATAACCATTAAATCAAAAATTGTTATGTATTCAATTATGTATGAAAAATACCAATTGTGCCAAGTTTCAAACACTTCTAATAATTTATGCAAAGCTAAAAAAACAACCCTATCTTGAATTTTGAGTTCTTATCCACTTGTAAATTTACATGAAATATAATAGGTTTGAAAACCATGAGCCTTGAAAGTGTTAAACATCCAAATTTGAAAATAACAAATAAATAATTGCATTAAGTTTAACAAAGAATGGTAGAAGAACAAACCCTAAAGTCATTTCATGAATGAAATTATTTACGAGTTTCTAAATAATAATGCATGGGTATAAGAAGCATTTATTTTTATTATCCTTCACAAAACATAGAGACCAAATTATATAATGATAATGAGATAAACAAATTCATTTAAATAAATATGAAAATAAAACTCTGATCTCTTTACAAATAAAATGAACCTTTAATGCAAATATTATATATAATCACACTAACCCCATATCATAGTTTTATTACCAAACATTTTTGGTATTGCATTCAAGTGTTCAAAATCAAACATTGAGTGTTTTAATAAAAAAAGAGTGCAAAAATAACAACCAACTTATGAGCACAAATTTGGAAAAATGAAGGCCACAAAAAATGATTCTTGTTAGCCAAAACTATCCTTTGAGCACTAAGAACTTCAAAACTTTTGGAATTTTATATGCATGCATAAAAAAAATTATCATCTTATAGTTAACCAAGAATTATGCATTTCATAAAAATATATATCTTGGTGGTAAAGACAACCCATATAATAATTGAGATTGTAATAATAATAGTGATAAAAATCTATAAACCTTTACAAATGTAAACCTTTATCAAACTGATTTTATGTCACAATACAAACATTTAATGTTTTTAACTCATGGAATTTACAAGAAATAACATGGTGAATCAAATACTTAAACATTCAAGTAAGATAAATTTACAAGTCGAAATCATTCATGAAAAATAAATGCTTGTTAAATGTAATAAAATAACTTCACAATTCAAACTCGAAGATTAAAATCCATATTTACATGAACCTTTCCAACCAAAAAATATTTATTCACTACATGAATAAAAAATTATCCTTAAATATTAGCTATTTAACCAACACTATCTATCATTTAGCCACAATGACCTACTCCTACTTGGATAGAAAATCTAATGCAAAGAAATAATGCATGTAAAGAAATGAATGCAGAGTGAATGAATAGTATTATCACTTGTAATAAACTTAAATTTATTAAAATATTATGCAATATACTACCTACATACATGACACTATGTGAATGTATAAAATGAAAGGATTAAAACCAAATCTTCTTGTTCAACCTTCATCAATCTTGTTTCTCCTAAGGAAGGATCAAGAAAAAATAGAAACATAGTTATCCCAAAAAATATTCTTGATTCAAATCTAAATAATTTATTTGCTGCATAGAGTTTGATAGGAATGAGGACTAAATAATTAAAACCAAAGGTTTTTATGGTAGAGTAACCTCTAAGGTGGTAAATTAATGTATTTAGGTTAACGTGTCCACTAAACTAGTGGATATTATAGTTTAGCCAAAATAACATCCAATTTAAAGTCATAAAATAATCGATAAAATTTATAAATTGAATCTAACAACATGACACACATTACCAATTTTCCTACCCTTTTATCCACCAACAATCAAAATGAGGTAAGGAACCATCTAATAGAAAAATTAAAATGTACATAGTCAAATCCTTTTACCTTTCTCTCTTTATATTTTAACCATTCCATTATATATGCCACAAAGATATTTACATATCTATGTATTAATAAAAATTTATGTCAATAATTACCCTCAATACTAATGAACTATGGTGATTTTATTAAACATGATAATATTTAACTTATGACCTTAGGTTAAAAAAATTCAAAAATGAAATGTGTAGAATGCTACTAGTTTCACCAAATTATCAAACATCATAACTTTTAAGTGAATTCAAAACCATTAAAAACTTCCTTTAAATTCACATCAATGAATATCACAAGATGGAAAACCTAAGGATCACCCATGGAGTTCAATTCATGATATCACCATTTCAGTCACAAGATGTAGGATATATTCAAAATTAAATAACATTATCATGACATGGAAGTTATATCATGAAAAAACCATTCATGAACAAGATACCAACTTAAACAAAACCAAACATGTGATTTAATACTATACAACCATGTTATTTAGAATTATTTAATATGACATCATTGTAATTTTTGAGTGCATAAAAATAATTTTTATGAACATTTGATCAAATATTATGCTATGCATAATTATCTTAAATTTTATGTGTTTAAATCAATCGACATAGCATTACATAACATTGAATCATACACATATAAAACATTATTGAATGAATGAAAATAAGTTGGTCCTCACCAACAATTTTAAACTTCATGAATTATTCCATCATATGCAATATTAAAAATAATTTGAAGACAAGGAATAATTATGTACAAGTGTATCAGGTCTAGGAATATTTGAAAGAGGTGTGTTTTCATTAATGAGATAAGGGTTAATCTAAGGAAAAAAATTGATATAATTGAAAATAAGATTTACATTAGGAACATAGTCAAGAATTGTGTGCTTGTGTTGAGATATTTCATTTGAGGTACCTCATTCAAAAGGATGAGATTTACAAGTGGTTCATCTTAAGATCTTATTAAAAAACTTGTATATCAAAGAAGAAGATATATTATCCAATAAGTTCCAAAAATTTAGGCCATTCACAACAAAATGGATAGAAACATAAGTCCTAGTATTACAAGAGTGGGAAAAGGAATTTGAAACCCTATAGACATGAAAAGGTGTATCATTATGACTACTTCATGAAGTATTACCACTAATCTTCTATGTATTGCCTCTTTCCCAAACATTTTTGCTAGAATCCCATGAAATTGGAGTCCATCCTAACATGATTCTAAATTTTAAAGAAATAATATAAGAACATATAAATTAAAATATATTAAATAATCTAATAGACTCAACTAAGAATTTATTTCATTAAATAAACAAGTTTTATTTTCCAATTGAAGCAAGAGATGCAAATAGATTCATATAAAACAGGCTAAATATTAACTGAAACCAAACTAAATTATAGTTGTTCAATATTATAGAGGTACACTAATGAAATTGTATGAATATAAAATCATGAACTCTTACCAAGGGAAATTTAGATATAAAACCATTATAATAAATTTATTTCACAACCAAAAACACTTTGATCATGACTTTTCTTAAACCAGATAAATATTTTTTTAGTGAGAATGATGTATATAACTATGAAAATAGAAACATTAAAAAATCACAAATATTATCATGAACTTTATAGACTAAATCAATACAAACCACACTAGTCATAACCATTTAATTAATAATTATTATGTCTTCAATTATTGTATGTAAAGTACCAAGTGTTGTATGTTTGAAACATTCTTCAAACAATATATACAATCTAAATTAAAAAAACCTTGTCTTGAATTTCAATATCTCTACCACTTGTAAATTTACATGAAATATAGGGTTTTGAAAAACATAGGCTTGAAACTATTCAAATTCCACATTTTAACATAATAAACTATAAAATGCATGTAAAGTTTAGTAAATAATGCTATAGGAAAAAAATGAAAAGTTATTTCATGCATGAAACGATCTACAAGTTTCCAAAGAAAAATTCATATGTATAAGAATCATTTATCATTATTCACATTAATTTCACATAGAAAAAATAATAGCATGATAGTGAGGTAAAAATTTTCATCTATATAAATATGATAACAAAAACTTGAGCTCCTTACAGTCACAATGAACCTTTCATATAATTATTCCTAATCAACACAATAACCCCATATCACATTTCAAATACAAACATTATTGATAATTCAATGAAGTGTTAAAACTCAAAAAGTGAGGGTTTCAAAACAACAATTTAGAAAATACCAACCAACTTTTGAGGATAAATTTTACAAAATGAAGTCCACCAAAAATGATTTGTCTTACCCAAAAACTATCTTTAGAGCACCAAGAACTTCATTTCTTGGAATTTTATGCATTCATACAAAAAATAGCTATCATCTTATGGTTCACTAGGAAAGATTCATTTCATAAAAAAATATATCATGATGGAAAATAACTCCCATATAAGAAATGGTACTACAAAAATAGTGTTGAAAAAAATATAAGAACCTTCGTAATTCCAAACCTTTATAAAACTGAGTTTGTATCCCATATTACAAATCTTTAATGTCTGTAACTCATGGAATTTTATAAAAAAATAACATGGTAGTTAAAATACTTAAACATAAAAAAGGACAAATTTATAATTGTCATTCATGCATGAAAAC
Organism: Torreya grandis; assembly: GCA_037957365.1. NCBI lineage: Eukaryota > Viridiplantae > Streptophyta > Pinopsida > Cupressales > Taxaceae > Torreya > Torreya grandis. The sequence continues at coordinate 723,674 of JARHVA010004836.1, forward strand.
CAAATGCTTGGTAAATGTAATAAAATTAATTCACAATGAAAAATTAAAGACAAACTTCCATTTTCTAAAAAGCATTCAAACCAAACAATATTTACTCACTAAATGAGGAAAAAATAATCCTTTAATATTTTGCATTCAACCAACACTATCTATCATTTAGCCAAATAACTTTCTCCTACTTAGATAGAAAATCTCATGCAAACAACGAATGCAAGTAAAAAAATGATTGTAGAGTGAATGGTTGGCATTATCACTCATAATGAAGTTCACTTCATTAAAATCTGATACAATATATTTCTTATATACATGTTAATAGATGAATGCACAAAATGAAAGGATATGAACTAAATGTCCTTGTTCTACCTTTGAAAACCAAATTTAAGATTTTATTTTCCATGTAGAGCTTGATAGGAATGAGTCTACTATAATTAAAACTAAATGTTTTATGGTAAAGTAACCTCTAAGGTGATCAATTAATGTAGTTACTAAAACATCCCAACTAAAATAGTGGATATTATAACTTAACATAAGTAACCTCCAATTTAAAGATATACCATTTCAAACATAACTTAAAAAATTAATCTAGTAACATGATACCTACATTGATCCATTGACAACTCAAATGAGGCAAGGACGACACTTAATACCAAAATAATAATGTATACAACTAAGTAATTTTACCTTTGTCTTCTTTAAATTAAAACCATTCACATATAAATTACACAAATATATGCACATATCTAGGTATTAATCAAATCTTATGACAAAAATGAACCTCAATACTAATGAACCCATGGTGATGTTTGCAAACATGATAATGTCTAACTTATAACTTTATGTAATAATATATAAAACTTAAATGAGTAGAGTGATATCAATGTCACCAAAATATCAAACATTATCACCTATAAGTTAATTCAAAACCATTCATTATTTCCTTGAAATTCACATCAATTAATATCACAAGTTAGTATACTTCGAGATCAACAATGGACTTTAATTTATGCCACTGACATTCAAGTTGTAAGATACAAGATTGAGTTAAAATTAAATAATATTATCATGACATGGATGTTATATCATGAGTACCATTGGTGAACAAGATAATGAATTAAAAAAACCAAACATTTGATTTGGTAAAACAAAACCATGTTATTTATAATTCTTGATAAGACATCATTACAATTGACAAATGTAAAAAAAATATTTTTTATGAAAATATGATCAAATATTACACTATGTACAATTTTATTAAATTTTATGAGTGTTTAAATTAATCAACATAGCATTATGTCACATTAAATCATACAAACAAAATAGTTTTTAAATTAATTCAAACAAGTTAGTCCTCTCCAAAAATTTTAAACTTTATGAATTATGCTATCATATGCAATATTATAAATAATTTCAACTTTTAAGATGGAGGTACTATAATTTAATATAATAGACCCAGCCATAAACTTTAATGGTAATGTTTGGTGGGTGACTTGTCCATTAATGGAGAAAACCAAATAGCCTTTATAAAGCCATTAGGAGCCTAGTTTCATCTAATACTAGATGATGTCAAGGCCTCACTAGTGTGATGATATATCTATGATATCGTAATGATTAAATTAAAAATAAAACTTGAATTATTAAACTACACCCCATCTATTCCCATTCTATACATGAACCAATTATTGATGGTCACCTTATATATTCTCTTAATTATGTAATAAATAATATTGTAGCTAATCAAGTAGAACAATCCTCTATCTTCTTAATTGGGAAGGTGAATTTTTCCTTTATATATTTTAGTAATTGTGTAACCCTCTTCAATTCTAAAGTGTTGTCTAATAAAATTCGATATCTTCATTAGAAGATTAAAATCTAGTTGACTTGATGATACACCTTGGGGAGAGATTCATTATACACCCTATAAAGTAAAGTATGTCCTTATGGACATAGGATAATAAGAATGATACAAATTTTAAAAAATAAGGTAGCTCAAACAACTATATTACCCCAATTTTCTCTAGCACCAACTTTATTCTTGCATCAAATAGTTGAGTTTCATACAATACCACCCTTCCAATTTCTATTATGTAATCATTTTTAGGTTGGTATCATTATTTTCTCCCTACTATTTATAACCTTTAATATTATAGTGTGTGACCTTGGATTCTAATATTTCCCCACACAATCAAGTCTCTACATATTTCATTTATACAATCTCTAACAAAATTTATTCAAATTTTCCTACCTTTTATTCTAGGTTTCTTTGACTATTATTGCTATGACCCCAAGTGGACTTGCTACATGTGTGTACTTGTGACTCACAGACACTTTTATCCCCAAGGACTCCTTGGATTTGATATTCTTCTAAATTATGGTCTATACAAACTATAAAACACCCTTAGATAATTTATTCTACTAAATCTACTATTATTTTAATATTTTTATAAGTCTATCTATTGTAATCCTAATTTCCTAACACAACAATGAATTTTAAAGTGATGTTAATGGTGACTTCTACTCCTTGTCACCCAAAACTTTCTCTGATTCTACCTTTTACTTATTTAGTTTTATTGAATTATTTTTACAAATTCTATGAATATTTTTTATTCCTAAATATTGGGATTGAAATATAATAATTTTATAGAAATTAGCATGAAATTTCTTGCTTAGTTATTCTACTAGCTCTACAATTTTTGGAGTCTCAAATCTATTGAAATCAATAATGTTGAAAATGATTTGTAAAAATAAATTTATAACTCCCATTAATGTTTGAATCTATCGAAGTGAAAAATACATATAGTTAGGTATGTATTAACATTAATTCTAAACATTCATATTTATTTCTAGTGAATAATAGCTAGTATACCCAATATTGGTATTTTAATTATTGGTGATGTCACTTTACACAATCTCATTTAGGCATGACCTACACCTTATTCACTTTTCCTATATTCTTAGGCACATAACATATTTATTTTTCTTCACATTACATATGAAAAATATACCTTGATTGAGGATACTTTGTGTAATTCCTTCACACATCCACCTACCATTTCTGATTTTAGCATTCTCTAACCTAATCCTAAAATGTATGCATGTTACTCCAACACTGCATACAAAAATACACTCAATTTTACACACAGACTAGTGAAGATTAGTATTTCCCATATAAGATTAATACAAAATTATGTGAAAAGGGAAACATTGAACATGTATTAAGTCATTAATGAATTAGAAATTTATGTAAAAATATACTAAGAATATTTTTAAAATTATCATGTAAATATAGTAACTTTGCTTATCTAGATGGAGAAGGTAAGATATACAAAAATGATGTGATATCATGTCCTCAAGAATAATTAAATGTTTGAAATAAATATTTCAAGGAAATATTAAATTTAGTTTTCCAAAATCATCTTAATAGGTCATGAACTTTATTTCTAATTTACACATGCATAGGAGGCTCTTATTGACCAAAGTAAACCCATATTAAAACAAAATAGATATAATAAGAAACTTAAAATATGGAATATTTATTATTTTGGATTTGTTTAAGGATAAATATATTTGTAAATGATTTATTCTATTCCAATTTAAATGTTTAGGAAGCATTTCTCCATCCAACATGCCCAATTTATACGTAATAGTCTCAAAAATGTCATGGATAAAATGAAAACCAATCCAAAAAAATGGATTTTTATAGATACTTATAAAACTTGGAGTCATACAAGATTACTAGTAGACATTTTCATAATATTTTTCATTTCACATGTTTATCATGCAAATATTTCCATCTATCCTTCTAAACACATTGTCTTAAATGAATTATGCTACAATTTTCATCTAGTTTCATGACTTTGTTTAGTTTCTTGAATTTTGGTTATCAAAAAAAATAATGTGTGAAATTTAAAGATAAGGTACTAGAAACTTAATTGGTAAAATAACCTCCTTTACAAATACTAAAAAATGGCATGGACTCGTTTAGACATTTGTATGTTGTGTGATATGCCCATAGAATAATAAAAAAAGATTGTCCCTATATTCATGTTAGTTTTAACCTATCTGGAAATATGGGAAAATAAAATAGACTAATAAACTAATAAATAAAGTATTATATAAGTAGGCCAATTAAATTATTCAGATTCACAATATATTGTAATATAGTGTTAAACTATGAATACATACTAAATATAAAAAAAAAATAACACCAAAATAGTAATTTAATTAATAATACATGAATAAAGAATAATAATTTACTTATTTAATGATGCATGATAATATCTCAAAATTAAAGGTGAAAAAATAGTCAAAATGATGCTCAACAATGATTTATCATAGTTTTGAAATCAACTCTCTATCATCTTGGACACTGCCATCAATATAGGGACACATGCATTGATCATTTTGTTCTAAAACTAATGATTTTATCTTGTATATAATATAAATCCTTTTCTTGAAATCATGCCTATGATTGTAAGGGTTTATTGTCACCTTGTATATTATTTGTTTGGATTGTGCACATGGGTTATTGATATAAGTTTCTATCTCAAAGCCTTAAGTCCTCAAATAAGGGCATGCCACCTTTCAAAATATGATTTATTAGGTTCAATTTACCTTGATCTAACCTTAAATTCCCCTTAATTAATGAACATTACCTATATATATAATACTCTTAAGAGGGCCTTATAATAATGTAGTTCTCCCTATTATATGGGATTGTGTGTGGGTAATTATATAATATTCTAAATGCATGAAAATGTAGTGATCTGTCTTGTAACTTGAAAATTACTACTCCTGGTATGTTATTTGGATGATTCATACTATAATAATACTAATCCTATGACTGATTTATAAATAGGGAATAATAGGGTATATTTCCAATCTTGAGAGGTGCCTGTTCATGGTATAACATAAACGTGTGCTTGATTTTTACTTGATGATAATGAATGCTGATTTGTATTTATACAACACCTTTTGAAATTATCTCATTGGAGGGTTAATTAATATAAATAAACTAACCCATACATTTCTAAATATTTTAAAACTTGAATTTTTTAAAGATATAAGCACTAGCATTAGAATCATGACACTAGCATCAATGCTAGTGCCCTAACCTAGATGGTGGTGTGTGTGAAGATGGAGAGTTGTTAAAGATATGTAATGGAATGTTTAAGAGCTATATAAAGTTATAAGAATATTGTGGGCTAAAGGTGATCTAGGTAATAATAATATTAAGGTCAAACTATAAGGTAATCATTTAAGCACACTAAGATGGTGAATATTTTAGCCTTTAGAGAACAAAAAGGTCATAAATTGAAGGATTGAGCCATAAGTGATATTTTTCAAGTGTATAATAATAGTTTATCATTTAAAATATATATTTATCATATAAATTATAAACCTCATTTAATGTGGTGATGCACAAGGATGAATTTATTAGCTTAAAGGAAAATAATTGTGTATTTTGGTTTGTATAACACACCTATCATTGACTTGGGACCTGTTTGATTTTTTTTGTATTACGTAAAATAAACATAATATTACCAAGTAATTATTTTATATAATCTAAAAATTGAATAATTAAAATACTTGAAATAAAATAAAGAAAAGGAGGAGTACATGTGTGTTGAAGCAACCATATTTCCCCTTGGTATGTTTTCTTTGGTAATGATGTTTCCTTGATGAAGAATTAGAGAGAGGTTCAAAATTGAATATTTAATATGTGAAGAGGAGAATTTGAGGGTGATAGTTCCCTCAATTTTATGAGGATGGTGAGCTATTATAAGACCACAAATATCATTATATATCCATATCATAATTCAAATGTATACATAATATATTCAATCTCACCTAGGTCAAATAGTGTAACCATATCAACCTATAAAAAGGAAGTAGTGTAAAGGCCATTTAGAGCACTGATTGATCACACTATTCAACGTAGCCAACTATTATAGATAGATAAAATATTGATTGATGTATCTCGGTAATATGGTTTCATAATTTGTATATAATTTGAACATGTATCTCTAATTTTGTTTATGTTCATGGCATATGCACCTTTAATGTGTATCAAGTTTAATTATATATAAAAATCTAACATTTGATATGTAAAATGTTTATAATTTCTATCAAAAATATAAAAAATCAATTCCAAATATATAATATTCTAACCTACCAATTCTTCCAACCATGTGTATGTGGACTCATATCTCTAGAAAATTCCCCCACTTATATACCCCCCTTTTTAGGTGATGGGAATGCTACGTCATAGTCACCTTATCCTAAAAGGATAAAATAACTATGTTATATCTATATCAATTAGGTAATAAAGAACCATGTAGTGGAATCATGTATAATTAGATGTATTAATTAATCTTGTAGTATTCAAACATAAAAATCCCAAAGATGTGTTATATGTATGATGGAAACATCTATAAGTAATAATCATAAGCTCAATAAAAAATCAAGGACACACAAAAATATTGAGTGTCAAATAAAAAGGGTTCTAAGGAGACTAAAAATAAGTGGCATGTTCAAATTTGTCACAATCAAGGGAGAGGACATGTTAAAATGTATGTACACCAAAGAAACAACACTTAGAAGCATTGGAGCCATAAATAAAGAACATTTTTAAATGTTACACAATAATTAAAATGCATAAAACTAATTTCAAGTAAGCCATGTAAAAATATCAATAAGTGAAATATAAGCAACTAACAGAAGAATATAATACTAGTCCTTGCATAAGATGTAAGAATGGACATAATTCTGTGTAAGTTCTAGTAAATAAGTTTTACATGATAATGAAAATTTATCATAAAATAATATGACTTGCATCAATCATGATCAATATAAGTATATGCTCCCAACGTAGTATGTCACATGGGTAGAGGAAATGTCTAACATTTATATGTGTATGTATCATGTATCTAATGTATGCTTGTATAAAACTCAAGTAATCATGAAACATATGTGTGTATTGAAACCAAATGATATCATATCTACTAACATTAATTTAACAAATGAATAAAACTAGTAAGCATGTTAAATGCTAAGATATTTTATATTTTTATTTATTTGAATGTTTTTTTATTTTATTGATTTTCTTAATTTATTTTTTGAATAGTTATAATGATGATAATATACAATCATCCCATCTAAGTGATTCTCCTAGGGTGATATAGTATTATGATAAGGTATAACATATTGGTCATACATACAAAGATCATTTACATGTGACAAATATCAAACTATAGAAATTGTAATGTTCTACCTATGCCTCATACGACTATGTGGTTGTGAATTAGTAGTAGAAGATATAGTGATTCACGAAACCCATTGATTGGTTCTTTGTGATGTTTTAATTAAAATTTACATCTTTTTACCCTCTCTAGAACATGTTGATTTTCTCTCATTAACTAACTAGGTCATGCAAGTGTAGATGGGGACTTTGTAGAGTTCACTATGCATATCTATCGTGGTGACCTTTCTAGTATCGATTGCCTAGGGAAAGGGATTATTTTGTTATCACCCATTCTCTCATGATTAAACTTAATAGGTTTTATAATTATCTATTTTTAATAAAATTATTTTTTGTAGTGGATGTTTATATTGAACTACTAAAATTGTGCTTATGTTGTTGGCCTGAATATACTTGAGAAATATATAAACTATCATGGGTATCACACAAAGATTATGAAACCAAGGTAATATAAATAACATATTAAATATTATTTTATATGATATAGTTTAAAATATGGTGGTAACATGTGCTAGACCAAACTAAAGGTAAATAAATCTCTCCAAGAAAATCTCATGCTTTAGTATTGAATGCTTTACCCATCTTGGTCAACCAGTATAAATCATCATGTATATATCCAAAATATGTAATTCATTTCATGTTACATAAATTATCACTAAAATGGTTATGAACCATAAAATTTCATACAAGATGATTATTAATATGTTATTTAATAAATAATGAGTGGATATATAAGTTATCATCCATAATCATTATGATTGAATGTAATATAAGGCCTTTGAACCATACGAGGTATCTCACATGTAAGTGTGAAAATAATAATATATAATGGGTGCACATAATGTGGTGGATGAGGATGTGCATTATATTCCATTTAAACTTTAGGTGTTTTTTTATAATGGTCTTTTAATGGATAGTTATATAACTTCTAGTTTTGATGGTCACCATGTTGTGATCCTAAATTCTTTTGAAAATAATTGATCTATTCAATATAAATGATATATTGTATCTTATGATTTGAATTAAAAGGTTTTTTTGAAGAATTACCAACACATTAATCATAGTCACATTAATAATTTCCATCATATAATTTTTTTATAGGTCAACTAGTATCAACCTCTAAGGGAGGATGGAAAGATATGAGATGACACTACATTAGATTCTTAAGGAGTGAATATGGAGACTTATGCAATCATGTAAATTGAATTTTAGGTGTATTTAATATGATGATAATATTAGGTTGTTATGACACCATATTAACCATTATTTTTACTTCCTTCTTCACATATAGATGTTTTAACTTATAGCTTGGTTTCATATCAAACTTTGTATTTGATGTAGTAAGAGTGTTGGCTACATCCTTAAGATTTTTCAATGCAATGAGTTTCATTTCTCAATATCAAATAATATGTAATAAGTCATCAAAAATTTTAAAAATTTTAAAGACAATAGACTCATGTAGTGGGGAAAGAAATATTTTATTAAATACATACTAAGTATCTTTATCTACTAATGGATTTGTCATTTTTGCAAACATTGCATTATACCTATAAACATATTCATTGATAGTCTCATTGGTTCTTTGATTGATATTTTAAATTTATGCATATGGCATATTTTTAGTAATATTGGTAGAGAAATATGCTAAAAAGTGATCTAATAGAGGCTTGACCTTTAGGATTCTTGGAAATAATTTAGTCAAAAGTTTAGCATTGGAATCATAATCAAGAAATTATTAATAGAAATATCATAGATGATGTTTAGGATCACCATTACCATCATAAATTGTGAACTTAGGTCCTACAAAAATATTTATAAAATAATGAAAAAATATCTTAGGTGTAAGATGATTATGAAAAACATACCATCAGTCAATAGAATGAGTTTATTTGAAAAGATTTTACTCAATATTTGTAACCTTACTTCAAAATATTGAATAATTGTAAGAATATTTTATAAATTAGACCCATTGGGTTTAATATTTTATATTTTTGAAGTCACCATGTAAACACTTATTATGTTGATGTATGCATTGAAATTGGTAATTTAGTTCAAGTAGTTATTGCTCTCATGGAGGATGCAATAATACTTGTTTGATCTTTAGGGATAAATGATTTTAATACATATCCTTTTCCCCCATTATATGTAGGAATCATTTGTGTACTAAAGGGGAGATATATGGAAGACATAAAAATGGTTGTTTGATGACCCCACAAATAGGAGAAATTTGATAAAAATATTTTCAATATCAAATCATTGATTATTTTTGTGTATATGTAGGCCTTATAAATATTATGAGAGTTGGTTATATAAAAATAAATAATGGATACAACTGACTAATAAAAACAAAATACAAAAAAATAATTAAATAAATAACTTAATTATGGTTTTGTATAATAAATAATCCATAAAAGTCCCCTTGATCCAAAGGGGTATGGAAGATGATATAATTAGAGAAATGACTCTAAAGTCATCAGATAAACTCCAAATCAACTACAACTATTATATTATACTTATTGGTACTAATCAAAATTGATGTCTCTCAATAAAGAATCCTACCCTAAAAATTGTGATGTATGAATATGATGAACATGATTAGATTTTACTCATCTCCTATGATCATTTGTACCATACTATAGTGGAACATGATAAAATATTATACAAATACATTCATAGAGATAAGGATCCACCCAAAATCTCATCCAAATGATTGACCTATACCATGTATGGCACATCTACCTAATGTAAAATAATCTATGATGACATTTTCTCAACACTACTAATGATAACAACCCCTATCAACTCTTACTATCACTGATGACTGATCGAAGACTAACCAATAATATATCTTCTCCCCATATCAATGAAGAGGTGAGAAGATGTGTAATAAAATAAATAAAATAGAACAATCCTATCTACTCCATGTCATGAATATCAAGCATATAAAATCAAAACTAGAAAAAGGAAGAACACAAGCCAAAAAAATGTTACTACAACATATTCTAGTATTTATCATAATATCTCTCCAAAGTTAGGTGAATCACTGATCACTCAAAATAGGATATTAGGTCCATTTGGACCATATACCTCAGCCATATATGATGCCTCATAATAATATAAAGTGTCATAATAACTTGAATAATTAGAGTAACTAGAATATCTACCATTACAATGACCTACATAATTTTATTTAGATATATTTTTTTATGGAGAGTGGGGTCATCGAAAAGGACATACATGTACAAGATATCCAATATCACCAAATTTGAAACATATTATATCTTTCCTATTTTATATATATATATATATATATATATATATATATATATATATATATATATATATATAATAAGTTAAATCATTGGAATAACTAATAGAGTGATACGAGTGACTATGGTGATGTTTTTATTTTGAAGATCTTGGAGAGTGCTGATGAGAATGTTATGGATACTATCTAAAATTACATGGAGAGTGTCTTGAATAATGTCTTAGAGAGTGTTTCATAGAATTTATATAAAAATATATATGTACATGAATATGGTATTTGTGATGGGACCTAGACATTGTATAGTGATATTATTTGATAGATGTAATATTTTTCTTTATAAAATATCTCTCATTATAAGTCAATAACTCAAAAATAAATCAAATTTTACACCATTTAACTTATAACCAAGCTATAACATTTAAACAAAGTTGGTAAATTCAAAATTGAGACCAATCAAAGTTATGGATATGAGCATATCATCATCAATATTACCACTTGTAGTAAAATACTCTTACAAGTTTTCATTCATGAGAGATATTCAAATACATCTTCTTTAGTATTAAGCCTGTTATTAAGCAACTACATTAAGATATCAATATTTTTATAGGTATATTATTTATCATATAGATATTTTAATGATTTCCAAGCTTTCCATTCACTAGTTTTATAAAGTTCAATGTGAATAATCTCTTGTGCATAACATGATGATTTTAATAAAGAAAGGGCACACTTATCTTAATTTTTTATATGTAATCAATTTTGTAGCTTCAATGTGTGTCGTCGTGTCTTTATCCACTATTTCCAACAAATTGTTAAAAATGAGTGTATTTTACATGTTTATGCTCTATTCCTTGTAGTTTATAGGTGTTAAAAATCCATTTTTAGATATTAAGCTCAAAAAAATTTCCATGGTGCTATAAAAAGGGCAATTAAGTTGAAAAAGATAGAATTCTATTAGGTTTGGCCTTGACCCAAAAAATATCTTTAGATTATAAATATTATTGGACTTGTCAAAAAATAGGAAATAATCACACCCTTACATATCCAAAAATTAAAATTTTTACCCCTTATATGTCTACAAATTTTAATTGATATCAAAAAGAAAATTTCACCAAAATATAACACCAAAGGGTTGTTAACCATTAACTCATCTTATTTGTAAATAAATACCAAAAATACTCTTTCCACCTTTCATTTAATAAATTTAAGAACTTAGAGGAAATAAATGCTAAATAATAGTTAATTTTTGAATGAAAGGTAGTAAAAAAAATAACATAAATGTAAAAAATTTCACTAAATGTTTTGACTGCCACTTTTGGTTGGTGGAACCCACTTTAATTTTAGGGACTTGAAAGGTTTATTATTCACATATAAATCTTGTTATAAGTTTCAATTAGATAGAGATATGCCTATTGATTTATTCTCCTTTACCAACACACATATAACTACTATTTCACATTGCATCACTAATTTACACCTCTAATGCATCACTCACAACTATCTTCCATTAAAGTGGTTTTTGATGCAATACATCCCAAAATATTTTCACAATGTTTTTTAGATATACATTGATCAAGATTTTCATTAATAGTTTTGTAAAAATATTTCAGTCATAGATCAATTACATGTTACTTGACTAGATATGTACATCATCAATACCTAAATTACAGTGTGAATAGCATTCAAGTCTAGCCATCACATACTAATTTTGTCATATTCATTCCTAGGTGACATATTTTGGCTACTTCTTAAACATAATTAAAATACTCTTTTATCATAACTTTTAATTTTCAATGACATCCTCTATAATGGAAGTGGGAAATGGTTCTTCTATTTCTTTATTTAATAATCCACCAGATTCCAAGAAAAAATGATTCTCACTATAATTAACTATCCATGAACATAGTAAGATAAAAGGACTTTATCATTAATCTCCTATTTTAGTGTTGATATACTCTTTGACTTATATCAATTAAAATTCAATCATCCATTACAAACCAATGCTCTGATACCACTAGTGGCCCTATAAATAGGAGAAATTTGACAAAATTTTTTTCAATATCAAACCATCAATTATTTTTAAATATGCATAAACTTTAGAAATATTATGATATTTAGTTTTAGGTGAGACCAACCCATAAAAAAAAAGACAAAAAAGCAATTAAATAAATAACCTAATTATGATTTTGGATCATAATTAATCCATCATTGTTCTCTAATGTTTTCAACTTTTTTAGTTTCTAATATAGTATAGAGGATATTATGGAGATCTTCAAGATTTTCATGAAAACATTTTTGAAAAACTATAATAGATTTAAAATTCTCTTTATCTACTTGTTCATGTTTATTTCTCTCATGTGTTTCAATATCATCATGATCAGATTCATTGTCAATGATATTGCTTTTAGTATTTTACTCATTGGCATTATTTGAACTCCCATTATTAGTATAATTTGATATGGTATTAGATTGAGACATATTAGGTTGTAAAATATAAATCTCAATATGTTCAATAGGTACATTGTGTATTTTATCACTACACCTAGGTTACATGAAAATTAATAAAATCAAAATATGAATGAGTATTATAATATGAAACTCTAAAAGATAAAAAAAAAACCCTAAGGCAAGCTAGATTTTACATAAGAAGACTCATAGGTTGAGTTCACCAATTATTTTAACATTATTGTAAATAAGTGTAAATATAATATCCTAATAAATTAAGGAATATAATATTTTATATGTAGGCCAATTAAATAATTCATATTCATGATATATTATGATACAATGTTGAATAATGGAAATATGCTAAATATATAAAATACAATGCCAAAATAGTAATTGTATTTATTAATAATTAAGAATAAATAATAATTATTTTATTTAATGATGTATAAACAAATATGATAAATATAGGTGTATAAATAGTTATGATGATACTCAGCTATGATTCATCATATTTTGTAAATTGTCTCTCTATAAGCCTAGACACTATTATCAAAAATAGGTACACTAGCATGGAATATTATTTCTAAAAACCAACACTTATATCCTATAAAAAATACATGTTAGTTTATGGAAACTCCACATATTCCTATTATAATTCATTATCCCATACAAATTATCTATTTGGATCATGCACATAGGTTCTGGATATTAGTGTATAGCTTAAAACCATAGGTCCTCAAACTATGACATGCCACCTTGAAAAACAAGGGTTAGTGGGTTCAAGTGAATCTAATTTTATCTCAATGACCCATTTTTTATTTACCACTAAATAAATATCTAATAATATGAAGAGAGCCTAAGACTAATCTAGTTTTTCCCCTTGTGTGGGATTATGTGTGAATAATGGTGCAATATCCTATACGCAAGTGAATGTAGTGATATATTTGAAAACCTAAAAAATATTGATCATGGGTTGATATTTGGATATTTTATACATATAATAATATTATTCCTGTGATTTATTTAGAAATAGGGAAGAATAGGGCAGATTTTCAAGATTGAGAGGTGATTTTTCTTCATATAAGATAGATGTGTAATTCATTTTTACATGATGACAATGAATGGTATATTATTTATATTTATACCATAAATTTTTAAATTATATCACAAGAGGATTAATTAATAAAAATAGGTTTACCCATACATTTTCAAGTATTTATACATTTTAGTGTTTGTAAGGTACATACACTAGTGTCAAAATTAAGATACAAATTTTGATGCTAGTTTCATAACTTGGATGTTAGTGTCCATGAGGATAAAGAGTTTCTTAAGATATTTAAATAATAGTGTAATATATATACCAAGTATTAAGCATACAATGGGATACATGCGATCTAGGTAATCATAATATTAGGTTCAAACTATAAGATAAGCATTTAGGCACAATGAGATGGTGAACATGATACTTTTAGCATCATAAATGTATTGAATTAAGGGTTTAATCCATGGGTGATATTTTTAAATTGTGACTCATTTATAATTTAAAATATATATTTAGCATCTAAAACTTCTTACATAAAAAATATTGGTTAAGGTTTTACACAATTTTATTTTTAAAAGCCTCCAAGGGTCTATTTTCCTAGGGATAGTAAGGGGTAGTCTTGTGATGTGCCAACATGAATTAATATAGTATAATTTTCAAAATCTATTTTAAAAAGTGTTTTCCCCAATCAATAGTTAGGCTCAATGGGAATCCATATTTACTAATAATGTTTCCCATAATAAACACTTTATTGTTGAAATTAAATGTTCACACCTTGTAAGATAATATTTAGTGGTGATAATGTACCTTATGTCAGTCTATCATGTGTCAAGATATATTGGCCCAATAAATTATATTTAAAACTTCTCAAATAGTTCCTACATTACAATAATATTTATTTATATATCATCTCATCGATTTGGTCTACTAGTGTGATAAAACACATAATATTTTTGTGACTATTATTTTGCATATTCAAACAAAGTAATCTATTAGAGGCAATAAAATAAAATTTTATGAATATGACATCTCTTTCAAATCCCTTCATGCCCTTTATGTAGAACTAATAAGTGATCATGTTCCAAGACACACCTGACAAAGACTTTATCACATCACATATTGTAAATGTATCCACCAATGAGCTAGTAGAAATAAATGAAGATTACTAAATACTTATTTTACTTGGTGTCCCTATCTTTTGGAAAAATCATGGAGGTGATAAAAAATGAGATCATGAATAAATATTTAGGAATGATTTTAACTATATTCAATACACATTAGACATGTCATCCTCAATATTGGTAGCCTCTTCCCTTAACATGATTCATGAAAAAGTATCATAGTACCTCACGATCTATGAAAAATATAAATGGTATTACAAGGAGATAATGATAATACTTTTGGAGTGCATAAACCATTTCCAATAAATTTTTTAAGCTTATGACTTTAAAAATAGATAGGATGATCCACCTTATCATCTCCTAGCTGTGTTAGCATGGCACAAATGGCTATACATAATGCATAAACATTTGTATGAAATGGAGTATTACTCTATGTAAATTTAAATAAAGGTGTACTTTATAATTTTTTGACATTATCAAACTCATCTTGATATATGTTCATCTATGTACATACCTAATACATCAACATGTACATGGAATGGATAAGTAACACTTCTCATGGTAGCATAAGTTTTGTGTTATTTTTAACAAATTTATGGTAGTAGCACATGTGAGCCAAAAATTAGTGCACATCCATCTAAGTTGGTTCGTATATTTATATAATTATGGATATTTTAGTTAGATCCACCAATAGTCCTTCCTTGTAGATCACATTGTCAAGCAAGGTTTTATATGGTGTCATAAATAGACATTTATTTAAGTTTAATGAAAATTTTAGTTGATGAATAAACTCAAATATGAGACATAATTTGGTATGGTGATCCTTGAAAAAATCATAGACCATCCAATCATTGATAAAAACTTGGAGAAACCTTGAAGATAACCATGATAATGAACAACAATATGACTTGTGTGTCTTTGAGCTAAAAATGTATTAAATTGTATGTAAATGATACTTGATATGTTAAAAACATGGTGTTAGACTTATCTTAATATTCAATATAAACTTGATTATATATAGATAATCCATTAGTGAAAGAGTAGATCTCACATCCTACAAATCCTTATAGAATTTCCTCAATGAATTGATTTGGTAATGGGTTAGTGATACATGCATATTATGTAATAGAGAATCATTATATATATATATATATATATATATATATGTATATATATATATATATATATGTATATACATATATATATATATATATGTATATACATATATATATACATATATATACATATGTATATATGTATATACATATATATATGTGTGTGTGTATATATATATGTATATATGTATATATATATATGTATGTATATATATATATATATATTAATTCACCCATATTTGTGGATATTGATCATCATGGGAATTACATACTCATATTATTCAACTATGTATATAACCCTAGTAGTCAACATGTTATTTATTTCTTCATTTATCTCAGATCACAAGTTAAGATTCATTGGCATGGGCTTTTCATGATGGGTTTTGTGTCAGCATTAAAATTGAGAGTCATCTTCCTAATCTATGGGTGAATTCCTTTCATATCCCAATAATTACATGGAACTATTTCTTAGTATTCACAAAAAAATTGAACAATGTGAGTTGGTTCTTTATCAGACAACTAGTCACCATGATGGAAATTTTTGGCTTTTCCACTATACCAATAAAGGTGGTGTTAAATGGCTCCTTGTTGTACTTGTTATTTCCATCATTATCATCCACTAAATCATGCTATCTATAAGAGGTCTCAACCTTTAGGTGACCTAGTGTCTTTAGGGTCTATATCATCAAATTTGTGTACCATTTTATCTTTATTAATAATATATGTCTAATTGAGTAACATCTAGATATCCTCATCATCTTCACTAGAATCATTATTCACACTATACTCCTAAGAAAAAAAATTGTAAGGACAGTTATTTATTACTATGTATCATTTGTTTATGCTATTATATTATTGTGTAATTGCCTATGAGTATATTACAAAGCAATTTTAAAGGATATTCTTACTTTGGTGAATAAAATGAAAACATAGGAAAAAATAACCATTCATACTTTCCCATAAATTAGTCTACTAGAGTGGCTCAAAAATGATGTATCATGCATGAGCCCAATCCTTAAAATTTATTTAAATTACATAGACCCACATAATATGTTGAAATTGATGTATACCCATTTTATAAACTTAATCATAGCCCCACACATGATTTTTAGGGTATATATCTCAACATAAGTGGGTATTCCAGGATTGATATGGGTGTGATTAACACTTATGAAAATAACTTATTTTACCTTAACCCAAGTGGATAGGTTCAACTTGTGTGTTTCCCACTATTTTGAATCTATGATTTTTATTATTTACATGGGTGAACTTAACTATTATTTCTATTTATCTATGCATATCTCTAGACTATGAGAAAATGTGTTAAAATATTTTGATCCCTCATACCATGGTAGCATAATGAGCTTGTTCTTGCTTAGTCATAATTATTGATTCATATATGGTGTATTTTTGTTACACAAAATATCTTACATATTGTCATATATTTGAATATTTAGTGTGGGATCCCTTGTGTGATGGATGACTCTATTTTGAATTTTGTTTAACCACATTTTTGACTAGATACCTCATATAAATCTTTCACACACTAGTCATATGTGACACTAGAAGTGTTAGAAATAAAGTTTGTATCACCCCAAATGAGGGTTTCATCATAATTTATATCTAATATCTTTGTGCATTATACTATGATGTTTTGGGCATTATTAATTTCCATGTTAATGTCAATTATTTCAACATAATGGTGTTCATGTTCATCTACAAGAGGTATGACAACATATAACCTACCATTATAAAAAATCATGTAGTGATTATTGTATCATATATCCAACTTTTTAGCATGACATCAAGGTAAAAAAATAAATTATGTATATATTTTAGCCTGAGGTAACTAGTTAATTGAAAATATGCATAGAATTTCACACCCCTGATATCAATATAGACATCCTTCTTAATTCCTAATTTTTATGCACAAGTCCTATTTTTTAACATAAATACATGGGATCAATGAATTAGTGTATGTATGGATTTATATTGTGTCAAGATTTTTTACACTATTGACATATGTGACCTTTATTGATAAGGATATCACATATTGAGCATTTATCTATAGTTTCATTGATGATAAACTATTAGTCATATCCTATGTTATATGTGGTCCTAACCTTGAACCATATTATTAAATGATCTTTGGGTACTTATTATATATCCTATACCAAAACATGCATTAGAAAATTATTAAGTAGATGAATCACATATTCTAATTTTATTAGGCTAAATATTTTAGATAGTTTATTTTCATCCTATCTCTCATTTACATTTGTTTAGAGAGCTTCCCTTACCTAGATTTGTAAATAATGGAAAATATGTAACTCATCATTATTTTTTTTTTATCATATCCATATCATATTTAAATATTTATTTCTAGTGTTAACCATTAGGGTAGTTTCTAATTAATTGTTCCACATGATTCACCTTTTCATCCATCCTTGATTCAACATTTGGTTAAGCCTTTTCCATGGGATCTACTTATGGTTATGTTCTAGCACTACTATACACCATGCCCATTTTATTTAAAAGTTTATTATAAGGGTTCCTTTTTTAGGAACCCAGTGGTTTTTTATGGCATACAAAAATTATCATTATTTTTCACCTCTTATACTTGTATTATTGTGTTATTTTTTAATATAGATCCAATAATTCTTCAAATCTATGTTCACCATGACAATATCCATAATTGGGGAACTTTGGAAAATAACTTTGATATTTTTTTAGAGAACCACATCTATAACATGTGTGAATGGAATATTACACCACCTATTCCACCATATTCTCCCCTAAAGTCATGATAATTTCCATATTTCCTTTGATATCAGTTAGAGGGTCCCATAGTAGTTTATCTCACATAAATTTACACTGCCTTATGGATCTCATCAACCAATTGATAGAATATAATGTTTTGGGTGGAGGCATGATAAATATTATATTTTAAATATACCTTTGTTAGTGTTTCACATTTTAGGAGATGGAAATATCTTACATTTTAGCATTTATGAATATTTTTCATGATGCAAGTATCACTCTAATATCACTCTAATACTATGTCATTGAAATTTAATTTAATTATGACCATAATCCTTGTATTTTGTGAACCATAATTTAATATAGTTATAATGTTTAATATTTTCATATATATTTTTTAAATTGAGTGGATATTAAAGTAATTTTCACTTTAATAAAGGGACTGACTATAGTATCTATGATTTCAATAGATTTAGTTCTTATCATAACTTATAAAACTTATCTAGGATTTGTATATGTTTTGTGATTGAGAGAGGGATTAGATTATAAAGGGTATATATATGAACATAAATTAATTTAACTAGTATTTAGATATGATAAATCTCTATGGAAGGACACATGAAGTAAAATGTATATGAATTGTACCCATGAATGTAGTAAAATGAAATAAGGTGTAGGTCATGCTTAAATGGGATCATGCAAAGTGATGCTCCTTGTAATTAAAGTAAAATAGTGGATTATACATAAAATGAAGCAATAAACCTAAGAAACCATTGTGAATGTTAAGTAAGATGAATCTAAAATTAAATATTCTTAGATTATGGTCTTGAATATCACATCATATACATTAACACTTTCATTTCCATCCTTGTTTATATACTTTTGTGTAAGAATGATATACTAATAAAACTCTATAATGGAAAAGTATTTAAAAAAATCCTTCAATTAATCATAATCCTAATCCATAATTACTTTATTGGGACCATACCTATGACATAGGATATGTGTATGTTCCAATAATGTGGTTTTAAAATATATAGATTTCTAGATTTTCCTTGGTGCACCAAATTATTTTCTCTTATTGATATCTTTAGCCACATTATTCACATGTATGTACTTGGAAAAACTCAATGAAATTTCATTAAAAAATATTGGGGAACTAATATTGTCACTTGTTAAAGCATAACTAGTGTACTTGAAGTGGCTTGCATACTCTTACTTTGGCTTCCATAAACATATCCACTTGTACTAATTCACACACTTTTTATGCCATGGTAGGATTAACATCATGTGTCTATTATATAGGTGTGAATGTACCTATATCTATGACACCTAATGAATTATTACTACTTGGTAGCATAGATGGATTTAAACTTCATGTTTGTTGCATCCCATACAATTTTTGACTTTTTTAATTCATTAAGTGTATGATATGTCCTAATGGTTTATATGGTATTATTTTTTATATTACACTTCCTTATAAATCCATCAACAAAAACTCCTTAATTTCTCATAATAATAATGAAAAAAATCCTATCTTATGTTTGTTCAATAATTATGTGGGATTTTATTTTAGGTGGATCTTGGCTGGGTACCCCCTCCCCAATAGTGTTTTGTATTTGTCTCAAGATCCAAAATTCTACATCACTTTTTCAAAATGTTTTTATACTCACTAGTGTATTATTTAATTTAATTAGGAAAATATCCTTGGTACAAAACCCATATACATTTCATCCCTACCCTAGTAAGTCCTTATGAGATCTCCCAAACATGGCTCTTCCCTTTCCCTTTGGTCCTTAGTGGAAATAATTTTTTATATACTTCATAAAATATGTACTACCTAATTTCATGGTCATCAGGGTTATTTGAATTTAAATATTTTTCCTATCAATGCATATCAACTATACCCACCCCTTGCCTTATACCAAACAAAAATTGCATATGTGGAATACATTTTTTTGTCCATGGTAAAAATCTCAATCCCATAATTGATAATTAATTTATTAAACTAAAATAAAAATTATGTTATATATGAAATCTTTGGTTGACATATACATTGATACCTAGTGTATTAATGGGCTAAGAGTAGCTTATGACTATCATATCTCAACATATCCAAACTTAGATATGGTTAATCAAATAGATCACATGATACATAACATTTGTTAAGTGACCAATGGATCCATATACCTATAAATATGGGTGATTATATTTTCAATATAAAGATGAAATGGTTTAAAATCCTAAGCCTATGGCATAATGACATATCTGTAGCTAGTACTATATGAAATTAAATTATTAAAAGTAATCCATGTAAGTAGTTGTGTATTTAAAATAAATTAAATGAAATGGGAAGGTTAAAATGGAAAAAATTGTAAGGTATAATTATAAAAAAATGGGATTCTAAGCAACTTAAAATGGAGTATGGAAAGTCTAATAAATCATATATCTAATGTTATCACCCAAAAGTGCACCTTTGTAAGAATTTATACCTATTCTTACTCTTGTTGATTCAATGGAAACTCTCCAAAGTCTGGGTGACCTTATATTGGATATTATATATATATATATATGAATGGTTGGTTACCTTTGGTAAACTCACCCACATATCTCTAAAATCTCTAATTCTTTTCTTTCTTGACAAGTAAAAGGGGAAAAGGAGCAATAATCAAACTAGAATGAACATGAAAACTAAAAATTTGGGGTGATACACTAATGTAAAGGTCAATTATGAATATAATTGACACACTTTGGAAGATAAATAAATTTCACACATTCACTTAATATTCATACAATGATTCTTGCATTAGTATTTCATACACAAGTCTTGACAACCACTCACACTAGTTTGGAAAGAATGAACACATGTTGAATTTACTTACAAATTAGGTAGAAATTAGACATAGAAAATTTATATGACCTTCAAGAATATTCATTTTTTTCATAAATTTAATAATTTTATACATAAATATAGGAAAAATAATCATTCACTAAGTTACATCAATGAACACAAGACACACACTTCATGAACAACTTGAAAATGGAGGATAAATCAACTATTTATTGCTTCAAAGGTGATCTAGTAAATTTTTTGTCATATTATATATAATAAAAAAGTATAATATAATTATGATATGTAAAAAATTAATATACATATATAGTAAGTGAGGAATGAGAGAGGAGACACACAACTCCAAACTAGAGATGAGTCATCATGCTAGTCATAGTTCACTCTTACTTCAAATAAACCATCAACTCAATCTTCAACTCAAAACTCCTACATATTACATTAAGAGTCTAAACATTTTTTATTGGAAAATGGTGTATAATCTATAGATAATATTGTTTTGAATTTTTGGAAAAGTCAAAGGTCTCATGCATGCTTATTTTGTCTTCAATCTTGAAGAGATCTTGATCTTTTTTAGTTAACTCATTTTGAAATCTTGTTCAATGTATTTGAGACTTTCACTTAAATCCTTTTGATATTTCATGCATCTTTAAGTTTAAATTTAGTTATATACATGAATATTGTATTTTTAATTTATTTATATATCTTTAATGTTGGAGTTTGACTTCAATTATCTCACTTGTAAATTGCATGCATGTTTCTTTCTCGTGACTTTCTAAAATTAGCTCAAATGGGGGACTATTAGGAGAGAGATTGCATGTGTTTTTTTAAGGATTAAATCCTTTAAAATATTTACTCAATTATTAACCAAGACTTCAACTCAACTCCTCCATATTAAATGTTTTGATCTCCACCTTTCTAGGGCTCCTTGAAGGCTTCTTTTTATTTGACTCGACTTTGTCTAAAACTAGCTCAAATGGGGCATTGAAGGAGAGAAATTTATTATTTATTATTTAATTTTTCATTTTTATTTACCTTTATTAAATATCCTTGATGAAAATTCATTTGATGATGATAATAATAGTTCTCCATATTGGTTCTTCTTCGATATGTTCATCTTATATGGTTTGACAAGCTTCTTGAATGCCCCATGAGAACCTAAAACTTGATATTAAATTATTTAAATATATAAAAAGTTTAAATAATATTTTAACATCATAAAAATTATGTAAAATACCATAAAACAAATTTTTATCTTCAAATTCCACTTATAATTTTAAAAAATGCCATTTTGTGCTCTCTAGACTTCAAGAAACTCTACAACATGTACCTTTACTTTTATACATTATTTTCCTAAAAAAAATTATTTATTAATGTTTAATAATGTTATTTATGACCCATAATATCTCACATAACTTTTAATTTTCTATAAATAGTTAAAAGATGAAATCACATCTCCTAAAATTGAGGTATTGGGGTGTTATAAGGGTTTTAAAGCACCTTTTCTTCTTAATGATTGTTCATAAAGTTAAGACCATATAACATGAATATAATTAACTTAATTTTTATTTAATATGGAAACATAACCAATATAATAAATTTTTTAACAATTTTTTTCCTCCTTCATGAAAAAAACATTTGAGAATTTCCTTTGCTAGCTTGTAACTAGCTAGTTTAAGGAATAAAAGAAACCTCTATCAAAATTTGGACCTATGAGCATTCATAAGCATGGTTTTAGATTAAATAATTTTGTGTTATATTTTAAATTAACCTATTTATTCTTAACTAAATTAATTGAGTCTTATTTAAACCTTCACATAAGTAACTTTGACCAATGGTGGAAAATTTTATCAACATTCTTAGTGACTTTACTCAGATGTTTTCCTCCTAACCACTCAAGACTGAAAGCGTTAAACATTGGTTTATAATTTTTTTTCAAATACAGACCTTAAAATTTATTATTAATAAAATGTAATATCTTTACATAATAACTTATTGAATTGAAGACTAGAACACCTACCAACTAAAAAATGTACAAGATAACACTTAGAGGAAAGTGAAAACTTATACAACTACCAACTAAACATGTGCATAACAACACATTGAGTGAATTTAAAATTTAAAAATAATATATAAAACATGAAATTACACATATATAAAAATAATAACCTCTTAGGTCCTCTCCATGTTGTTGACAAAGATGAAGAACAATTTTTTGTTTATTTCTCGATTGTCAACCTCTTTGGATTGTATCCAAGTGAATCAATTGAATAAAACATACATACAATGTAAAAATAAATTAAAAAATCTTATATTTTAATGCTTACCTCATTTTTCTCTTCAACATTGATACAACTCTCCAATATAACCATATTCTAATTTATAGGAAGAACTACAATTTCAGGCTCTAATGGATCACATGACTCTTTAGATATGTCATTTTGATTATCAACTACTTCAAGTTGTTAAGTATATTTAATAATATTCAAATACTAATATCTAGCTTCACCAATATTTTCTTGAGATAAGATTTGATCAAAATATTTTGGAACATGGTTTCCAAACTTGGCAACTACTTTGGCAATGTCTTCACAAAGAGATGCATGCCTACAAAGATTATCAATGCCTTGAGCCAAATCAAGGTACTAATACCACTCTTCATCAAAACCTTCTTGACCCTCTCTTATGTATTCTTGAGGTTCAATAATAATCACTACATACTCTTTTTTATCTTTACTTAGCTCATGTATAGGGTTATTACCATGTGAAACCACTGCTACAATCTCACTAATTACTACCATGTCATCTTAAAAATCTTCATGATATAATTATTGAGGCTTAATTTCATATATTTTTTTTTATCCTCAAGGTATGCAACATGATATTATTATATCTCAAATTGAATCTCATTTGATGAACACAACTCTTGATCATCATCTATTGACAATTTTTCCTATTTATTTGGAAGTTTTTTTGCCTTCCATACAAGAGGTCATCCTTCAAAAATTGATATGGTGGAAGGTTAATAAGTTATATTTGTTGGCATATTAATATAGGTCATTATGGGATGATTTTTAATGGGATTTGGGATTGAAGAGGAAATAGATGAGGTGATCAAGAAACTTGGAATATTTCTTGGTTTGGCTTCTACAACTTTCTCCATATTTTGATTTTGGATTGACATATGAGGATTATATGTTAAACTTGTAAACTTACCTGATGGAGGATATTGAGGAATAATGGGAGGATTTTTCACAATCATAGGATCTCTCATAGTATTATTATTCCTATAAATTGAAAATATTGATGCAAGTAGATTGTATTAAAGGTTTAAGGGGTTCATCTAGTTTCTAACTTGGGATTTTGGACTCAATTCTTTGTACTATCATGGAAAACTACTATATTTGTTATCTTATATCCTTAATGTATATCTTAAATTATTATGCCTCTTGCTAATGTATATAGGCCTAATATGCAATCTCTTCTTGATGCCTATTTTATTCCTATTTTATATCACTTTTCATACATTATCTCTTAAAGTCAAGTCTTATTTATTGCACACTTTTTTCAAGCTAGTTGGAAAAATGATTTGGGGTGGGAGAGGGGTAATATAATGAAAATATTGATATATTTATATTCCATGTATACTTTAGGTGAACACATCAATATTTTCATCTTGATATCAAGGATATGAAGGTGAAAAAGATGCATTTTAATAAAATAGAGGACTGAAATACATACCAATTGATAATTTTAGATAATTAGAGTGCTTAAATTAGCTATATATTATTTGGAGTCACCAAATTCAAAGTACTTGAATAATTTTTTTATTTCAAATTTCTAAAACCAGCTATAATCTATAACAATGTTTTGAGCTATGGTTCCACCAGGCATGCCAAAAAAGTTAATCAGTCAAAAGTGCACCCTTGAAGGAATGTGTGCCTATTCTCACTCTTGATGATACAATATAAACTATCTAAGGTGTGTGTGACCTTATTTTGGAGATAATATCTAGATTAATGGTTGTTTTCTTTTGGTATACTCACCCACTTCTCTCTCAACTGTCCAATTATGTTATTTCTTGACTAGGAAAGGGGAAAAGGAGTAATACCCAAACTAAAATGAACATGAAAATTTGGAGTGATGTACAAATGTAAAGGTAAATTATGAATTTACTTGACAAAATTTTGAAGATTAATAAATTTTACACATTCACTTAATATTCATATAATGATTATTGTATTAGTATTTCATACACAAGTCTTGGCAAACACTCACACTAGCTTGGAAGGAATGAACACAAGTTTTATTCACTTACAAATTAGGTAGAAATCATATTTAGAAACTTTATATGAACTGAAATAGTTCTAGTTTTACTTCATAAAGGTGAAAATTTTAGACATAAACATAGGAAAAATAATCATCTACTAAGTTACATTAGTTAACATAAGACATACACTTCATGAA
>JARHVA010004836.1:755000-997500 GCA_037957365.1 Torreya grandis
TGGATAAATGAGACCAAACTACACATAAATAAGATAATATAATATTAAAGGTCTTGAAACATAACTAAGAGGAAGCCTATAACTAAAAGACAATAACTAGGATAACATCACACAAAATCTTAGAGATGTAAATTCCATTCTAAAATTCAAAGACTAAAACCAACATATTACTACCATTAAGAAGATATGGAGAAGAGGAATTATAGAAAATGTGAATAGATTTAGATACAAACCTACCTGTTAAGGGGATAATGAAATGGGTGTTAGGTAAAAGAGAGAGGAACCAAGGATAGCCATGATGTTTACCATAAATAAGACACTCAGATCAAATTGGTAGGACTAAGAGGTTTTAAACATTAATTGACTTTGAGAACCCTACCTCACAATATAACCTTGGGATAACCAGTGAAGTATATCAATATCATCCCATGAAGGTTAGTATGCATGAATATTAAAAGGATACCACCTTCTCACAACATGTTCCCCATTACTCAACACATCTTATAGAGCCATCAGTCTACTATGAATATTATGTACTTGTGTGAGAAGATAGGTGTCACTAAAATGTAGAAATATATAGTGATATAATGAGACCCCCTACTCCAGTCTATTATCCCCCAATGTACCTCGACTATATCATGAGGCTAAATATGGAGTTTTATCTTTGACTAAATTAGGATATGTGCTAAATGAATATCACATCTTTTGGTGTGATTTGAATTTTAATATATAATTACCTTTTAACATTTCCTTTTTTATGATATGGATTTTATATATTTTGTATTTTTTATTCCTTTTGCATATAGATTTGAAAGACCAAAAATGGGTGATAAATATTACTATCAAAAGATAACTTACACTTGGTGGTCAAAGAGTAAGACCTAAATACCATGGTGTCAATAGATTCATAGGCTTGCACCTTAGAATAGAGTGAAATCTTGAAACCAATGTGGGTGTGCCCAAAAGGATTTAAAATGTAGGTAATGATAGAAATGATCATAAAAATATTTGATTTATGTAATCATAAAAAATTTGTAAGGTAAAGATGATAAATTGACATGTAATCATGAATCATCATCATGAGAAATGGTAAAATGTAAAGGAGGACATGAAGATAGACTACTGTAGGTTTATCACAAAAGAATATGATTGATTCTAAGAGAGGTAAAACACTAATCACAACCATTACCTTATATTTTTGGGGAGATGCCTAGCTAGGGTTAGGAGGTGTAAACATCTAACTTTATCCATAGCTCGCTTTTGACCAAACTTCATATTTATTCTTACCAACCATTACAAATTTAGCCTAATAATCATTAAAGATCCCACATTTGGTCATGTATCATTCATCAAATCTCATAATCACGTTGAGGCATCCCTATTTAGGATACTATCCTGTATGCAATAATAACCTCTCATGGCTTCATCCCTAATAACCTTGTGATAAAACTACTATCAATTTAGCCTATGGACCCATTAAGTAGGGCACCTGAATAAATAATGAAAGAGAAAAAAGGATAATTAATTGAACTAAATAATTAAAAAATATTAAATTATTATTTGAATTATCCATTTTAAATTAATGAATATCTAAAAATGGAAATTCCTAAAATCAAAATATGAAGCCATTTCATCATTGCCTTTATGAGTTGCCAAACTCTTATAAAATATCCCAAAATATATAATTTGAAAGCCATACTTAGTAATTGAAAATCATAATTACATGGAAACTTTTTACTCAACTAGAGTTAGTCTCAACTCACCTAGGGTTATTTTGAACCCATTCCTTGGTTGAAATAAACCTTAACTCACATTGGGTTAGACTTAATTCTTGAGGTTATAAATACATGGCCATACACATTCACTTCTAAGATTGGATATTGTAGAGTTATTATGTAGGATTTAATCCATAATCTTCATGAAAGTAGTGTTATCATGATCAAATCTTAAGCCAAGAAATCAAATACAAGGTGCTAAAAAAAGGTAAAGCCAATAAAGCTCTATTGATGAAGATTTATTGGTGTACAATCCAAGCAAGCCATTAAACAAGCCATTTTAATCTCCAAGGAAGGTAAACGAAGGTTTTCTTTTATGATTTAGATGTGTTTTCATATTCATGTTTGTTACATATGATATCTCTAGTTTCTAGGCTAGAGGTGTTAGGATTTTAGTACGTAATTTTGATTTGTTTTTTTGGACTAAAACAATACTACCTCCCTTATGCATATCACTTGTCATCATGTTAGCATCACCAATGGGACATGCAGTACATGAAGTTGTTCCCAAGTCATCTTAGGACACCTTCCTAAAATTTTATCATCAAAATCCAAAAAAATTGATAAAAATAGGTGAAATTTGAAGGATTAAGGAATTTTTTATGGAAGTCACAAAGTTGTTGTGTGCAGTTATGTTTTTCCTCTCTAGACTCATGACATTGTGTAATATCACTAATTTATAATCTTGACATTGCACTAACTATCATGATTTTGTCTATAATTTTAGTAGTTTTTGCTAATTATTTTATTCTTGTAGATAAAATTATGATATTAAAATATTATCACGTTTGAAGTCATGGTATTATGTTAAAAATTGTGATATTGTAATATCATGACTTCATAAATCATGATATTACCATAATTTCAATGATATTATGTTAACTCTCATGGTTTTGTCCTTAACTACCATAGTTTGTTACTAACCATTTTTTTTAGGTCGAGTTGTGTTATTATCCATAGAGTAGCCATTTTGTCATTATTTCATTGATATTACCTTAATATTAGATATTTTGTGCTTGATACTCTATTTTTCAAGCAAGTAGCAATATTTTCTCAATTGTGGTTTTATAGGAATAGTCAAGTTATTGCTTCATGTTTTTGTAGTTTTACACTCTATGTAAAATATTAGAAACCTAAGAGCTAGATTTTAAAAGGCATTTATTCACTCATTATTTGATTCTAAGCACAAGGACCACATAGCATGTTTTGTAGGATGAAAAGGCCAAGAGGAAGATATTTAAAACATTTTATGTTATAAATATCACATTTTAAATTGGCATTTTAAAAATAGTTTTTCTTAAATCATTTTTAATTTTTCAAAATTTTCAACAAAAAATGCCAAGGGGCTCAAACTTTATCAAATATTTCATTTTGGTGCCATAAAATGAAATTTAACATTAGTTAAATACTCATAAGAGTTACATATTTATTCTTGTTTGTTGAAGTGCTTGTTTAGCAAGATGAGTGATGTGTGTATGCTCTCCCCCCATCCCCTTTAGGGAAATTGGGTCATCAAAAATGTTCATTCTTTGCATTTTTTCTTTGCTCCAAAATAATAGAAGGAAAGTATCTAAATCCCTCCCCAAAATCTATATGATTTAGGTGACCCTAAAATAACCCAAAAATTCCTTCCACTTGTCTTTATTTTCATGCATTTTTGTCTTGTGGACAAGAGTTCATCACCTCCCCATGAGTTCTATATGGAAGTGTTGACCTGAGAATTCATTTCCCAACATTGTTTCAAACCCACTCCATGGTGGCGTATATAAATTAATGGTGAATCATTTTGATGCTTGTTTTGAGTGGTTAAAACAAACTCTATTAGTGGTACTCGGCCTCAAAACATAGGGACAACTCAAACATCACACTACACTAAGCAATTGATGGATATAATGGTTGTGAAAATGACTAGACCTTTTCACAACAATCCATTTTATGTAGATCCAAATGATGTGATTGTGCCCTAGTATTTTCCACACATATGGGACCATTTATAACTGATGAAAAAAATATAGTTTAGAACAACCCCACTTACTGTAAACATATTGTTGATTCAGGGTGAGTAGACCAAAGTTTCATGTCACCATAAAAACTCTTGAGAGAAGAGGGGACCTAAAAAATCCAATTTTCATACACTTTTACTTTTTATATTAACAATATAAAATCCTTTCAAGATCATTTATATATATATATATATATATATATATATGTAATTCAATATTATGATGCAAACTTGTTAGTTTTAGGACGTTACACTTAGGTGCTTACGTCATTTTTTCCTTTTTTACATGGTCTTGTGTCTAAATATTTGTTTATCATACCACATCAAAAATGAGTCTTTTTTATACATCACTCCTTTTTTTGAAAATTAATTATGCTTTCCATTTGATATCTTACATTTTCCTTAGTTTTTTTTCAAACTTTTGTGTGTGTCACTTGCTTGAAATGGGCATCATTATGCTTCCCAATTCATTCCATGTTTTTCACCTTAGAGTCTTAAAAAAAATCATTTGTCATATCTTTAGATTATGATAAAGTCATTATGTTACTCAAACTATTTCAAAGACTTGTTTCATTGTGTCCAAATTCTAATTTTGAAATAAAATCCACATGTGCCTTTTAGATCTATGTCTAGTACCATTATGCCATTGATTTTTGTCTAGCTTATTATATATTTAAAGAAGCCTAGTCTTCTAAATCTATGTTCATAATTAGCCTTCATAATTTAAAATATAAACATTAATTGGTTTATATCTATTCTTTTTGCAATTTTAGCTTAGGTGTTCACCCTTCAATTTTGGGTTGTGTAACTTAGGTTAATTCCTTGTTAGATTTAAAGATTATTTTTGTGCTTAAATTTGGTGAAGTGGTCTATCTTCTATGTGCCTAAAGTTTTATGATTTTTTATAAATGATCAAGTGTGTGTTTAAATATGAATGCCTAGTTTGTTTCAAAGTGTTAAAAAATAAAATAAATTAAATTTATTGCCTTTTATACCCAGTTTGTTTAAAAGTTTTTCTTTTCTGCCTTATTCCCAAAATACCTAGCAATTCTTGTTTTGAGCCTAGCTTTTGTGCCTTATTTTCCAAAAGACCTAGAAACTTTTATTTATTTAATCCTAGTTTAGAATTTTTTGAAAAACTTTATACCTATGATTGGAATCTTTTTTTATTCATCCACTTGACCTTTTTGTGTAAGACATTTGGTGTTAGACATTTTATGTTAGATTGTTTTAGACCAAGTTTTTTCATAGACCTTTTTGAAGATATAACTCCATTCCTTAGACTATATTAGACCAATTTTTATCCACTTGTCCTTTGGACATTGTTTTAGGATTTTGTATAACTCTAGGTCTTTCTCATGAAATGTTCATCATTGAATATCATATGTCTTGTTATACTCAGAACATATCCATTTACAATATGATAATGTGGTTACACAAGATGAATTTATTCGAGACCCTTATGGTGATGTTGTAATTGGTGAGACAAATACTTATCCTTATTACACTAATAAATATGGGGAGAAAATATAAGATCCCTTATCCCACTATTTGGTTAACATGCCTCCATACTCAGAGTAGGACCAAGAGCAAACCATGTAATACCTTGCTAGTGTACCATTGGTTATAAAACAATCTCAACAATATTTGTATAATGTTATTGTGTCATGGACATATGATCCTTATCTATTTAATCATTAATTAATTGAAAATAAGGATGAATTTTTAGTTAGATATGTAGAGGTAGGGACCATGTTTCCAGTAGACTTCCCCCACAATCATTTGCCTAGTCTAATTTGAATGAATTTCAACATACCTTATAACCAAAGCTTTGAATAGGTCTCCTCTATCAATCCTAAAGTACTCATGTTAATGTCTTATCAATACCCATGTATGAATATCATAGGAAAGGGCCTCATGGAGTACCACTTTATACAAATTAAAACATCATACCAAACTTATTTAAACTTAGCACATAATTTTAATAACATGGCCATGTCAAACTCTCCTCTCATCAAGTTATCTCCTTCATCTATGGTATTAATCAAATTTATGAGTCAAGGAAACCTAGGTATATACCCATTTACACAAATAACTTTAGCTAGATACATGTTAAATGCCCCAACCATTAAATAAGTGTCTACTACTTATACGTACAATAATATATTGAACATGTTAGATAACATGCAAGTGTTTTCCAATCCATGCCAAAGTAGTTTAACTACACCAAAAACTATCCCAAGATAAATACATTTAGTTAATACCATGAGTGGTTCATAATAGTAGTGGTAAAACACTCCTATGTCCCAACCAAAAGCATCTACCTCTAATCCTCAACCAACTGCTTCTTCAAGAATGTAACCACAAAGATTAAGTAATCAAGAGTTGACTAGTGCTTTGACTTGAAACAATCATTAATGTTACTCCTAAAAAATTGACAACTAACATTCCACAACAATAGGCATAGTCTAATTTAACAACATAACTGATGTAAAATATTATATCACTTCAATAGGGGGTAAAAAATGTTCCACATAGACAAGTAGTGACAAGTAAACCTCAAAGTCACAAACCAACATACCTTTATAATGATAAACATTTTCTAATCAATAATGTATGTCTATTAGTCAAATACAAACATCAAACACTCTATAAGCATCTAATTCATAATAAGTGTTCAAATAACTAAGAGGTCCTACTATCCTATAGGTACCAATTAGGTAGCAATTGCCTTTCATTTCAAATGTGCCATAAATTCAAAAATAGGGCCTTGGTTAAAAACAAGCTTCCCTTATTTATCCAAGTTAAATAGTTGTAAAAAGTACATAATCAACCTTAGAAGGCACATTACTTTACCTCAAGCTATATCCTTCCATTACATCCATAATTCCCCTAGAACTAGTCCTATATACTGAATCCAAACCAGAATATCACACAACAATACATGAAATTAAAAAAAACACATCATAATATATGGATGCATGTTCCTAATTAGTTCCCTAACTAAACCAACATTACATGAAAAACAATACCTCCATTATACCCTAGTCAATATAATCAACCTTTGATCACTCAACCTCCACCTTAGGACAATGTTCCATCTAGCTTCTTGGTACAAGAACTATAATAAATTAAGTATATATTTATCACCATTCAAGCAAAGAAATAGACTAAGAAGTTCAAATTAGATGATGTTTTCATACACATTCAATATGGAGTATCTATAGATACCATTTCCTCCTAGGTATGAATCACAAAACTTTGACAAATACAAGGATAAAGGAGAACCTAAATCCCATTTAACAGAATTCTTTATTAATTTCCATCTAGTGTCTTATAGAAATATATACACCCTTTTATTATTTCCTTGAAGTCTATTGGGATAGGATTTAGAGTGGTTACTAAAATTTCCAAAACATTTAGTATTAGATTTTTATGACCTCTGAAACAAATTTGTTTAGTATTTCTCCTACAATCTTGAGCATGAGATTTTTCAAGTAGATTTTACTTAGGCCAAAAAAAAAGTTGTTGAAAGCTTCACAAGCTATCTACAAGAATTGAGAATGCTTGAAAGCCACTTTACCAATAGGCTACCCAATAAATAATTGGGTGCCATGTTCACCAAAAAATTTGCACAATGAGATATCATACCATCTAGAGCTATATTATGCACATAACTTCAAAGATATCATCGATAAAGGTTTGATAATTTAAAGGACCCTTATTAACAAAGGGATTATAAATCTTACCATGTTTAACCAAAATTAGGACCAAAATAAGGGAACAAACCAAAATCATAACCAAAGCCAAATCCAAGTGCAAGTATCAACAATAAACCAAGCTAATAACTATGAAAATTCTAAGCAATTAAATCAAAATAAGAATGTTATTAGAAAAGGAATAACTGAGTCCCATCATGTCCAAAAATTGAAAACACCATCTACTCAACCAATGATGCAAATGAAAAGTATTCCTCATAATCAACCCATTTAGCAAGCATCACCTTCACATCAACCTATACAAAGTCAAAAAGTGCAACAACCATTACCTTTGTAAACCCATCCTCCAAATAGAAATGTGCCTATTCATAAAGTTTTCAATGACCTTAGATAACCTATTAAAACCATGTTTTACAAACTAGTTATTGCTAATATGATTATTTGTCTACTTCTAAATCATTATCTTGAAGGTATTATTTATCCAAACTAGTACTAGGAAAATGAGTTCTATGAATACCATCATGTTCATGGAAATAATATATTCCATTGTGTGAAGATTAAGCACCTCATTGAAAATATGTTGCAAAATGGGGAGATTTCATTAGATAATATAGCATCTACATCCAATCAAAACTTGGGTATCTATCAAAACCATTTTACATAAAATAAAAATAATAATAAATAGTAGTAATAATAAAGGCCATAAAAAATAATAATAATATTAACATTCA
The DNA here is from genome assembly GCA_037957365.1 of Torreya grandis. Classification (NCBI taxonomy): domain Eukaryota; kingdom Viridiplantae; phylum Streptophyta; class Pinopsida; order Cupressales; family Taxaceae; genus Torreya; species Torreya grandis. The sequence continues at coordinate 763,228 of JARHVA010004836.1, forward strand.
TGAAAAGAATAATAATACTAGAAGCAACAACAATAATGTGAACTGAATGGAAGGAATCAAGGCCAAAATGATTCCAATATCCAAAAGACTTATCACATAGTTATACATGACTACAAAAAACATTTAGGTGATATTATTGGAGGTCATTTTTACACCATCACCTTTAATTTAATACCAAGTGATAATATAATAGGATAATTTCTAAAAAATTCTAATCAACCCATCTATGCCAGTGATCCCACCTTGACATGGGATCATAAATAGGCATACACGCAACCATGGATTATTATTTTTGAAAATTATACCAATAACTCATAATTACCCCATGACCACATACAAGTGCACTAAAAATTGAGACTTATCCTATCTATCTCCCCTTCACCATAATTTTCTTGCAATAATTGTCCTATCTCTAATCTCAAGGGTGCACTCACAACTTGGTGGTCAAATATTACCATTCTTGGCCTACATACATGTTCCATCAAACCCATTGAACCCATTATCCTAGATAGGAAAAAGCCATATGACATTAAGAAGGAAAATTCATTTGATATTGTGGAACAACTTTAGAGTATGCCCACATAAATCTTTATTTTGTATTTATTGCATATGTCTACTATCCATAAGAACATCTTAACATAATTACTAGGTTAATACTAAATTCCTAATGACATAAGCTTAGATAAATTACAATCTTTGGTTGGACATATATCCCTAGGCCAATAGTTAAGCTTTGACCAAAGTCATATGTCATCCATTGGCTCTCTCCATAACAATCCATTGTACTTTGAAGTTGTCATAACATGGCACAAAGTGAAATGTGTCCTCATAGATAATGGATCGAACCTAAATATTATGTCTATAAGGATTATCAAGCATCTCAAATATATAATAGCTGATCTATATCTGAAGATAATTACCATTGAGTCCTATGACAGTGAAGATTAGGAATCGCATGGCACCATCAACTTACCAATTATCATTGGGCCCTTGATCCATGATAGACTCTACCATTTGTTAGACATAGATTTGTTATACAATTTACTCTTGGTTAGATGTTAAATAAATGAGATTCATGTAATCCATTCAACATTTCACTAGTGTCTCAATTTTTCTCATTTTTTCACAGAGGTCACCATCAATAGAGATGTTTAGCCTTACTAATATTACAAAGATTTGGAGGTAGAGTATGAAAGTTATATATACCACTTTATCCTATATCTAGATCCTAAAAAGGACAAAGGAAAATAAATACTTGTGGATTTTATAGAATCCAATTGCATTAACCTATATAACCTTGATTCATCTTTACATATGCTACCTCCTAAATTATCTAATAATTTTACAATCTTGGTTAATGGCCCAAGGGAGTATTTGAGCCATGGCATGTTTCACATTGCCAAATTCCATAGAATACCAAGTCTTATGGAAGACGTAAATTCAAGTCACCTTACATGAAATGGAAATGAAAGGAAAGGGATAAACTTTGAAGTCCAACTCCTATCATTTTCACACTATCCATTGGCCAAGAGGAGGACCCACTTGTAAATGTTGAATCCTAGTTATAAAATGACAAATTGGTTGATTACTAAAAAAAATCCAAATATATAATTCCAAATAAGATCATGGAGAATCAAGCCAATGAAGGAGGAGGCCTTGGGCCAAATTATTAGGGTACTCTTAAGCCAATTTCTATAACTTAGTACAAATGAACCTATGGTCTTATATTTAAACTGCTTGGGGGTGACCCCCTGTATCTTTTTCATGTGCCATCACCAACAATTAGTGATGATAATGTTGGTAGTGAAGCAAATTCCAATCACAACATTTATGAATACCCTACAAATACTAGTCTATTTGACACCAATGTCATTTATACAATTACCCTAGTTAGTCATAATAATCTAATTCCTCTATATCTACTCAACTTATAGCCTATGACCAAAAAGAATCTACAATGCCTATAATTGAGTTTGGGAATGATGAGGCCTTTTCATTTTTTCTAGGTGTAAGAGACAATGTTCCATTGGGAGACCACAAATAATATTACTCTATCAAAATAGATCCTATAGCCTATTTTGGATAATGGGTGAACACCCTTAACCACACAAAATTAAATAAAACAAAAAGTAAAGAGAGAGGATAATCTTCTAGTAAAAACCTATTTTTGGTTCCATTATATGGGGGTTTTCATTTTTACTCAAACATACCTCAGGGTACCACCAATGATGAAATTGATTTTGGGTCTGAGTTTAGTTCTAAAGAATAACATGCCTTTGACCAAATTATCCAATAGTTTCTAATAGTTTTTATAACATGGCCATCCATACCATTAGGAGATTATAATTCATCTTGTTTATGAAAACTTTAAGAACTAGTACAAATAGAGGACTTTTCCATTACAATCCAACTTAAATCATTTCTAACCATTTCGGAAGATGGATAAACTTTACTTGTAGAATACACTAAAAAAGTCAATGTTGGGACTCCACATGACCCCAAATGGATCAAATTAGGCACATCCCTCACTAAAGAGGAATGTGAAATCTTTACATCCCTTTTGAGGGAATTTTTTGACATCTTTTTTTGGGCCTATTCATAAATGCTAGGTTTTGACCCTATCTTAGTTATATACCACCTTTTTATGTATCTTGATGACAAATTTGTGAAGAATAAACTATGCAAGATGAATCATCTCATTTTTGTATTAGTAAATAAAGAGTTGGAAAAACTCCTAAAATAAATATGTATTTGACCAATTGACTACTAAGAGTAGATCTAAAATATTGTGCTAGTCAATAAGAAGTCAGAAGGAATTAGGATCTACACTAAGTTCAAAGATATAAATAAGGCCTACCCCAAGGATGACTTTCCTATTCCAAACATTGATATGATAGTTGACTTCTTAACATGGTACAAAATACTTTCACTTATGGATGAATTTTTAGGATATAACGAGATATAGATTATACTAGAAGACCAACATAAGACAATGTTCACCACTTCATGTAGAACATTGTTTTATTATGAATTTATGTCATTTGGTCTAAAAAATATTTGAGCCACACACAAAAGATCTATGACCATCATATTTCATTATATGATTCATGGCATTGTTAAAGATTATGTCGATGATATGTTGAGTAAATCAAAGACCCATGATGATAATCTAGCCGTAATGCATAGAAGATTTGAGAGTTTTCATTAATAAAAGGTCAAAATCAATCCTAAGAAGTAAATTTTTTTTGTTACTTCAATAAAATTATTAGGCTTCATCATCTCTTATAGAGGCATTGAATTTGATTTAGCAAATGTTCAATCCATTATAGAGATGCTACCACCTTCTAATTTTAATCAACTCCATAGTTTACAAGGCAAGATTCAATCTATTATATACTTCATTTCTCAGTTTGATAAAAAATACCATCCTTTTATACCTTTGATGAAGAAATGTGTCACATTTCATTGGGATGAAGAATGCCGAGAATATTTTTAGCACATAAAATAATATCTTGGTAATTTGTCTATTTTATTACCACCTATATCAAGAAAGCCAATCGTATTGTACCTATCTACAAATGAGAAAGCTCTAGGGGCACATCTAGCTCAACATGACAATAATGTAAAAGAACATGCCATGTAATATCTAAGTCATATGTTGGTTGTGTATGAACACAATCAAATGCCTATTGAAAAATATTTTTTATCTATGGTCTTTATAGAATAAAAATTGTGACATTACATGCTAAATAATAAGACCATAGTTATTTCCAAAGCATATATGCTCAAGTATATACTATCCAAGATATATTTATAAGGCTGCATAGTCAAATGGATCCTACTTCTAAGTGAGTTCGAGATTGAATATGTCAATAAAAAGGCCATTAAGGGATGAATAATTGTAGATCAACTTGTTGAATCTATCCTTGAAGATACCAAACCACTAACTTTTCAATTCCCTAATGATTCCATCATGACCATAATTGAACCACCTCTTGAGGATTAGAACTGAAAGCTATATTTAGATAGATAATTCAAATCACATGGATCAGGGCTAGGCCTATTGTTTATTACACCACAAGGGGATCTTATCCCTAAATCATTTTGTATCATCTTTCCTTGTACTAAAAACATGTCCAAATATGAAGCATTCATTACAAGGCTTCACCAAGAAATACAATGGAATATTTAAAATCTAATGGTTTATGGTTATTCTCAATTAATCATCAATTACTTTACAAACCACTTTCAAACCAAAGATGACAAGTTGGTGCCATATAAGGACATGGTCAAAACTCTCAAATAGTATATCATTGCCATATAAATTGAACACATATGAATAACTAGTAATATAATAATGGATTCTATGGACACCATTAGATCTTTGATTCATCACATCAACAAGGAAAAATAATATCAATTCTTCATTTAAAATCTTATAGCACCTAATTATAATAATTCAACTTCCATAGTTATCTATGATATTATTATTCCCAACTCTATATGGTATTCAACCCTCTTTACCTACATTCATAACCATTCATTCCACCATACATATCATGTAAATAAATAAAGGCCTTTACCTATCATGCCTCATAATATACCTATTGACAAAATTTGACACTATTTTGAACTTTTAAATAAGGTTTTATGTATCCTATGGCATCTCTTATTATCCTATATGTCTCACTTATCCTTCCCTTATTCCTTGTTGAAGCCCATCCTTCTTGTGCTAGGCTAGTCAACTAAAGCTAAAGTTTGGTTAACCCTGGTCAAAGATGTTAAAAGGATAAAATCATGTTTAAAATGTCATAAGGTGGTCCTTAACATGTTTTAATGTGTTTTCAAGTCATGAATTTCTCATGTGCTATGTCTCCTATGCAAAAGGGGGCTTCTTTGTCACATTTTAGCCCATTTATTGACTTCTACAGACTCTCAAGGGCGGGAGTTTGACAAAAAAGTGAGTTTCAATGTGGAAGAGGTTAGGATCATGTCAGGAGTAGTTATATTTCAGCCAAGAAGCATTTATGTGTAGAAAGAGGAAATTCTCCTTGATTTTATGCCCTTTTAGGCATTTGCATGAACTTCTTGAGTCCACCATCAACTAAAAATGTGGGTGGAGTGTCTATTCACCTTCAATCATTAAGTTACATGATTTGGGTGTAGATATTTCATCTACAACTTCTTTTCCTTCCTTCTTATCTTGGCAAGCAAAAAAGTGTTAAATTTAAACACTTGTGGATTGTACATGTGGAGTTGTGAAGAATGGTCTTGGTGGGTGTGAGGTATTTGAGTCCAATTCAATTTCATAGTAATAAGTCTCATATTGGTGTATCCTCCTTTATTAACAATCACTAAGACTCTAGGTAAATTTTTATGCATTTACAGCCATGAAGGATCTATTTTTCAGCCAATTTATGATTTTTGTGTTTTGTTTTATGGGTTTGAGTTTTTAACACGATTATAATGACTCCTACATATCTTATACATCAAAATTATATCATATATATCATCAAATGGTAAGAAAGCCTCTTTTAGGCTTGGATAGTTCACAAACTATTAGCTTTAAGAACTTGTAGGCATCTTGGAGTGTTTTCCACATTATAATGAAAACATGAAGTTTGTCTCAAAGTTTTTAACACATGAAGATGTATTTATAAATGATATATAATGTTTTGAGCCTTTGATATGTCAAAAAAACACCCAAAAGGTTGATTTTCTCCTCAATTTCAGCCTTTGACATTTAGCATATATATTTGCAAATGTCTTCTACGTTAGAAATTTTGTATTAAAATAGGTTCCCATGTGTGTGTTTATGGAGAACATATTAAAATTTGACCAATTCTCTTGAATGGTCCTTGAAATATTTTTATGACATAGTCCTATTAACTTAATACCCTACCTTTGTAGAGCATGTTAATGCACACCTAAAGGTGGTTGAGCAAGACACCTACAAGAGATTATACAAAGAAATGAGATAGATTAACATTTGAGAGATATCAGTGTGACAAGAAGGTCTTGGCAATATATCTAAGCATAGTAAGATAACAAGGTAATATGGAAAATCATGTGAATAATGTAGGGACTATTTTTGGACTATCTACCCTAAAACTACTAAATAGAGCACCCCTTAAATTTTGAAAGCATCATGTTAGATAGACAAAGGAGTTTGAAATTCCATTGAAAGGTTTAGGTTTTTTTTCCATGGTATGTACAAGGAATTAACAAATTTTGAGGAGTAAAGGATAAATGGAAAGAGGTTTTTGTAGGTTTAAAGTTGTCTAAAAAACCACTAAAACTTGGTAGTGATACCTATAGGATTTTGAAGGATGGTTCACTTTGAAACTCATATTAAGAGTCCTATACTATTCCAAATAATGGTAAATTTTTTAAATGTTTGAAAGGAAAATATTGATCACTTATGTCATGAGATAATATGTTCTTGGATGCAATGACCTTCTTGGCCCACACCCTATCCATATAAATGACAAATTATGCACTTACAACAGGGTCATAAGGCATAAGATCAAAAAATCATGTTGAAAAACTACCTTTGTGTTTCAAATTAAATTAATTGAGAATATTGAAAACATTATTCATATTTATCAAATAAACCCAACCCTCAAATAAGTATTAGGAATCCCAAGTGCACCTATAACCTCTGTAGGGACTGAGACATGGGTCAAACAAGGAAGTTAAGGGCTAGACATAGATTTTGATGATTTTAACCATATAATAGGGATTAAAAGTAGTAAATAAGGTTTATAAATTTTAATATGAGATTAATAAGTCTTTATATACCATAATCCCCTAATCAAACCTACAAAGTGACCTACAACCAAGGCAAAGAGACTGTGGAAGGCAATGAGTAGTGTGAAGCCTTGAAAGTGATAATATGACTTAAGAAATAAGGTAATGGACTTTATTTGACCATATAAGCTTGTTAAGAAGGATATTTAAGAGTTTTAACACCTTGATATGATCAAGGAATGACATCTACAAGAAAACATCTCAATCCTTTGTTACAGTAAAGACATGTTTAGCTTAGAAGGAGCAAGATAGGATTTTAGCTACCTATGAAGAAAGGGAAGGTTTAAAATAGTGTAATATGATAAAATATAATAAAATTAATTTAATTTAATTCCCAATTCACTCTCAATATACCCAAATCCTCTTTTATCTTAGTAAAATGGACTCAGTCCGTAAAGACACGTTATGAAACCCTTACCTCAAGCGGTAAACATAAAGGTTTCACTAACAAGAAAGGTTTTGGGTGGTTTCCAAAGTTAAATAAGAATTATATGAGGATTTATATAATTTTTTAAAATATTATAATAATTAATTTGGTTAAGAAATATCATCCATGAGGAGGTTTGAGAAAAAATGTGTAAAAAATAGGGTTTTTAACCCTTTTTTTTAGAAGATTGAGATGGATAGACCCCATAACCATGGAATTAGAAAAAAAAATTCATTAAAATTGGTCAATATGACCTTATAAATCCACAAAAATATTCAATTTTCACAAATAAAATGGAAATATGCGTCTATTTTGTCCCAAAGGTAAGGTGCTTTTTTTATGCACAAGAATGGTAATTTTAGGAAAAAGTGATGAATAGTGAACCATAAGTTATTTTGATCAGTAAATAAGGTTTTAATATATATGGGAAGCATGGAGAAAATTTATAAACTAATCTATAAGGTTGGAATGCAAAAAAAGTTGTCTAGATAAGAAGGTCTGCAAGCAGACCTAGTGATGAAACATGCAAATCTAGTTCTAAATGCAAGGTCATTTCAAATTCTAACCCTTGAAAGTAATTATAGTGTTTTAAATAATTAATATGTGGGTTTAAATGATTTTTTTATGTTATATTATCTCATGGTAAGTTTTAATAAGAGTTATTTGGCTCAAAGGTGTAGGTAGACCCATTGGCAAGGTATGGACCTAGTTTCAAAGAGGTAGCCATTTCATTCTTAGATCTTGGTGAGAAATTTTAATTATTTGAATATGTAAATGGGGATAAAATATTGGTGTATTATCTTTAATATGGTATACATAATTAAAAAACACCATTTTTGGCCTTGAGACACACAAACCCTCACAAAATACATGAAAATGACTCAAATAGTCATGTTAGAATGCTCATATCTTTCATGAGCCTTTGAATAAGACACTGAGTTGTTTGGGGATGTTATATAGGGTACCTAAGGATCCCTTAGTGTAATTTTATATAATTTTAATTTTTAGACTTTGTGAACAAATGTTTGAAGTCCAAGTGACCTTAAAACCCTTGAAAACCCTATTTTTTGACCCGATGGAAGAAATGAGGCTCAAAGTGCATCCAAATGAATGAATTTTACAATAAGTGTAAAAGATAAGTTGTTTAAAACTTCATAAGGATTATATATATATAGAGATATATTATATGTAATCCATACAAGTCAAGCATAAAATATGTTTCTTTGATATTTTCTTGTGTTTTATAGGTCCTAAAGATGATCATGGGATACCAATCACTTGGGAGGATAGCTTGGGAATTGAACCAACACCCTATGTAATTTTTAGATATTGGAAATGTTCACAAGTTTCATTGTTAGGCATCTCACTTTATCTAATCTCTAAATTCACATAGTGAAAAACATGGTAGCCTAGTTTTAGAGGCCTTTTAAGGTATGACTGATAGTTCCAAGTGTATGAACTATGATACCATGTGTCATGAGACCCCTGGTATGGATCAGTTAGGGTACATAAGAATATTCTAGTGCCAATTATCAAGAAAATTCTATTGGAGAGTGATCATGGTTGTAGATGTTTATTGGGCCTATGTAAGAGAATATCCATGATTAAGAAAACTTATAATGCAAGTGGAGGCATCTTTGCAACTCCCTCTCCTTAACACACATGAGACACTTGTCCCTAATTCTCTTTGGAATGATCAATAAAACCCATGATGAAGGTAGTTTCTAAGAGATAATTAATGATAATATGCTACACCACATTTGGAGAAGAGGCTTCTTGAGGATGTGATAATGTGCAAATCAATTCCATAACTCCTTTTCCTCCTCACTTCTATGGATTATAATTAATTATCATAGTTTGACACTTGTCATGTGCCTTTTGAACTTATATTTTCTCTCTCTTCTTCTAAGTTCTATAAATATGAGCCATTTTGTCCATTATAGGAGGAACCATAGTTGGTATGGTGAAACCCTACTAAAATGGCATCACACTTTGTCTTTGAACATTGAATAGAAGTCTAATTATGAGTTTTGAACATTTTGTCTAAGTGTGTGATTGATGAATAGTGGATTTAAGTGATAGTATCATCCTTACTCCCTTTATCCTTCATGTTTAAGTAAGATTTACAATTTTAATAGGTCATTTGAAGTGTATTGATTATACTAGGCCATTATTCAATCAATTAATTATTTCAATGGTGTACAATCTACACCTAGGTTAGTTATCTTGTTGATTGTCCCATGTATGCTACCTTCACATTGAAGTAATTATGTTAGAATCCTTCAATCCTTAGAATTGGTATATATCTTGGTGGATCACCCCTTTAGTGTAGTTTTCCAATTTATGCAAAGCTTATAACTCTTTCTCATGAATAAACATTAGATTAGGTGATAGACATTCAAATAAAAATCTAGGGAGATAGACCTTATAAACTAGAGATTCATATCTTACAAGTTCCCCACAACTTGAGAGATAAATCAATGTTGCATCAAATTGTAAGAGTTGGATAGAGTGTCTTAGGGTATTAAATTTGATGCCAATAGTTCTAGCATGTCTAGAGAGGCAATTAGTCCTAATTGTTTCCATGTCAAGGTGAATGTTGGTCTTGACAAGCCCAAAGTTGTAACGGTTTTTTTGATCTAGTATTTGGTGACATTAAAAGGTTAGAGTTTCTAGTTGTAGATCAAGTTCTTCACATTATAATTCATTTTCTTCACTATATCATCTTCTCATAGAGCATTCAATCAAGTCCCTCTACCTGAAACTCCTCTTTAGGAATAACATATTGAACTATTATTAATATTTAGAGATCCCAAACAAGAAGGTTTTGAAGAAGAAGAAGAAGAGGTTGAGGAGATAATATATCAAGAGGAGGAAGAAGAGATGTCTAGGCAACATGCTTTCCCAACCTTAAACACCCAAAATCTAATTAATCATCATGTATATGATCATATTCCTCCCAATGCTTCCAAAAGTCTCCCTAACTTTAATGGAGGGGGCCCTATTACCCTATTTATTCACATTAGGGACATTTCAAATTTCTATAACTTCCACAATATCACTCAAGCTAGCATAGATATTAGACTACCTACCATGTCTCTAAAAGGTAAGGAAATTCATTGGTATATGAGATTATAAAATGGTTGCATTAATAATTGGGATGACTTTGAAGAGTTGTTGGTGAATAGGTTTGAGAATAAGAGTGACCATACTTCACTAATTCACCTACTGGATGTGATAAAAATAGGTCCTAATGAATCTATGGGGGATTTCCATGAAAGGTTCCAAAGGACATGGTATAGATTTCCACCTATCAAGAGGCCTCTTCTAAGATTTGTATTCCCCACTTATCTCAAGTCTATTGACACTGATGGGGTAGTAATGTTGTAATAAATTGGAGGATTTTCTCTATCTAGTGCATATGAGATAACTATTGAAGCTAATAATAGTTTGATATAAGCTAAAAAATTACCCCCAAGATTTTCCATGCCTTTGTTGTCTCATAGTCTAGCTGAAGCTCCAAGTATAGCATAAGCTCCCAATGCCAATGCCATGTATAGAAAAACTCTCTAGAAGGTTGAAAATTCAATAGATAAAGATGAAGTGATTCAATCATTACAAGCTTAGCTCAAGCAAGCTAAATTACATGCAAGTATTCCACCTAATCCCTAATATTATCCTCCACAAACTTATAGACCTCCACCTTAATACAATTACCAAGGAAGAAGTCAAGGTTAACAAGGTTTCAATAGGCATCCAAATGTTTATAATCCTAATTCCATTCCATCCACAAGGGTTTTTGTTCCAATCCATACGAACTTGGTTCAAAGAGTGGAACATCTAGATCATTGGGGATAATATCAAGGTCAGTTTATGTATAATGGTGAAGGTTGTCAATCCTTGGTGACATAAAAAGGAGATACTCCTTAACTTACATTAGAAGAAGAAAATTTCATGCAAAAGGATACTCATGGAGAAGGTAACAACCAAAGTACCATTTGTATGAACTTTCAAAAAGAGGATAACTATGTGTTAAACTAAATTACATTAGTTGTAGCCAACACAATATCCAAATAGAGATATTTGGGATATATTCTAGAAGCGCATGTGACATCAAGTAATACATCTTCAAAGTCACAATGTTTGAATCCTAGTGTAATACCTCTTACTAGTCACACTCCTCATCAATGTCAAAATGTGAGCAAGGTTATCAAGCCTAGAATACATCAAGTTCAATTTTCCTCACTATCTTCAAGAATACAAGAAAAGGTGAATTCTTCCCCTCTAAAAATTATTGATTGTTTGAAGAATAACAAGATAAGCAAATCTCTTTGGGAAGTCTTGAAAATGCTTAGTCAAAAGGAACTATAAGAGAAACTTTTGAATATCCATGTAGCGCATCAAGATTAAAGACACAATGGTGTAGCCCTTACCAATACACCAAATTATGTCCTATAACCCTCCACCAAATATGAAAATCCTTCACCTTTCTACCTCACACTCATTTTGGGAGACAAATTGGTTCACAATTGCATTGTGGATAGTGGAACTATTACCATGGTTATGCCTAAGGTGGTTGTAAGTAAGTTAGGATTAAAGTATGAACCATATAGCAAAGATGTTATGTAGCTTGATGGAACTACAACCAAGATATTGAGATTGGTTAGAGGATTAAAAATATTTCTACATGATTGTCCAAGTTTACCCACTATGCAAGACATTATGGTGGTAGATTTTCCATCTCATTTTTCTATTTGCTTATTAAGGGACTTCATAGCTAAAATAGGAGGATACCTTTCTATTTATTAGTCTTATAGATTTTAGAATAAGATATGGAGATAAGGTAACCATAATAACATAACCCTTTCTAAATTTTCATATTGAACCATATGTGGAGACAAACTCAAATTAGAATTGTGTAATTAGTGAAGAAGAATAATAAGGTGTCATGGGTGGTGAAGCATCCTCTCCCCTTGAAGGTATTTATAATATTTTCCTTGATGAATATGGTACTGAAACATATGAGAATGATCCCTATACATTCATATAAGATATTTATTTTGGAGCCTATTTTATGCATGAAGAAAATACTTTTATACCCTCACTTACTAATGAAGATCATGAAGTTAAAGAGATATGTCATGCATTGCCTATTCCTCCTCAATATGAGAAAGTACTTTTCTAAATTTGTCATGAGCCCTATGTTACCTAAAATTAGTCCTCTCCATATTTTGTTTCACTTATTCCACCTGAATCTCCTCCAAGTCATCCCATTCTTAGTTTTAAAAAAACTCTTATTAGCTACCAAAAATACATGTTAGACCTTGACATTAGATATGGTTATGGTCAAGTCATTCTTAGTGTTTGTATTAGAGTGTAATGAATGATTTGGAACAAATCAAAAGGTAATGGATACATATAGAGCGGGCTAGTTGGCCAAATCTTACCTATAAGATTCTTGATGTTTGTGGCCTAATTTTCCATCTAGAGGAGAGATTGAGAGATTAATAACCAACTCCATCTTGTCAGCCTCAAGATACCCCACATCAACCTTTAAGTGTGTCAACCTTGCCTACTCAATAATCTATGGAACCTATATTTGTACCTTCTCTAACTGATCAATGTTTCCCTTCTAATGTTGAGGATTGCCTTGATCCTTAGGAATCTTCTTTGGCTAAACTTCATATTTTTGAGAGGCCTAACATTGGCACTACTAATAAAGACGATGAGTTTGAGATTTTAAAATTAATTGAGGTTAAAGGGAAGTTGACTGATAGTGAGGAGACATCAGTTTGTGATGATGAGGAAACAAATCTTCCTTGTGTTGAAATTTTTTCCTTGAAAGGAGTTATTTTAAATTCAAAAGAAGAAGAGAGAGAGGTTTCTCTTGTTAGTCATTTTCATGATCAATATAAGGATAATGAATTGTGTCAAAAGCTTGAAGACATATGTAATGAATTTGAAACACTCAAGAATCCTATAAGTCCCTTAGAGCTAACTACAAGCCATGCCTAGTAAGAGGTTATGTCTTAAGAGGAAGACATTTGGTAGACCTACATGTAAATGCTCCAAGAGTATGTAGAATGTGAGAAGAATTAAATCCTAATGAAATAATTCCATGATGTTGGATATCAGGCATATATTGAAGATCATCATCATCAAGAGATTTGAGCTCATGATGGAGAAATTTATGATAATCATGAGCCTTTTGAGGATGATTCAAAAGTTGATCCTAGAGCCACCTATGAAATTGATCCTATCAACATCAAAGAAAGGTGTGAGCAAGAAACACTTCCAAATTATCATAATACAATTTTTCTTGAAGACTTTGAAGAGGTTATAACAAGTGACAAGAATGATGAAATCCTTCATGAAGATATAAACATACAACAAGCTATCCCATGCATGGATATGTAAATATATCATGAGGAGATAAAAGGGAAATAGTATGAAGCATGTTTCCAAGTCTAAAGAGACTTCATCTACTTTGGAGACCTTGTTTAAAATAACTTCATCAAATAACATGTAAACTAAAAAAGAAAAAAGAAAACATGAGTCACTTAGCACCACATCAAAAAGGAAGCATGCTTGGCATCCTAATTCATCTAGTGAGGAAGGAGATTAAATGTACTCCAATTTTGATCTAGAAATGGAGGTATGCCTAAGTTTAATGTACATATTTTATTTGATTTTAGTTGTCTTGTGTTCCCTAAGTGCTTAGTAGCACAATTGTGTCTTTGTTTTCTTGTTTGATTTGTCTTTTTATGTGTTGTTCCTTTCCTTTGTGTGTTTTTAGGTAAATAAGATATTTTTTTTGATAATTCAAGGTCTAGTTCTATTATTTCCAAGTGCATTATAACTCCTTTGCCTAATGGATAAGATAAGGCTACTAGTCCTTAACATAGGCAAGCATGTTACCCCTATGAGTTGCCAAGAATGTTGACCAAATTTGATATCTAGTCAAACTAGGTTAACCCCTACTATTTTGAACTTTTAAATAAGGGTTTATGTATCCTATGGGGTCTCTTATTATACTATATGTCTCACTTATTCTTCCCCTATTCCTTGTTGAAGCACATCCTTCTTGTACTAGGCTAGTCAACTAAAGTCAAAGGTTGGTCAACCTTGGTCAAAGATGTTAAAATGATTGAATTGTCTTTAAAATGTCCTAAGGTGGTCCTTAACATGTTTTAATGTGTTTTCAAGTCATGAATTTATCATGTGTTATGTCTCATGTGCTAAAGGGGGTTTCTTGGTCATATTTTAGCCCATTTAATGACTTCTTCAGACTTTCAAGGGGGAAAGTTTGACAAAAAAGTGATTTTCAATTGGGAAGAGGTTAGTATCATGTAAATAATAGTTATATGTTAGATAATAAGCATTTATGTGTAGAAATAGGGAGTTCTCCTTGATTTTAAGCCCTTTTGGGCACTTGTATGAACTTCTTGAGTCCACCATTAGCTAAAACTATGGTTGGAGTGTATATTCACCTCCTAAAATTCATTTTCATGCTTGGAGTGTAGATATTTCATCCAAAATTTCATCTACAAATTCTTTTCCTTCCTTCTTTTCTTGGAAAGCAAAAAAGGGTCAAATTTAAACACTTCGTGTGGACCGTACAAGTGGAGTTGTGAAGAATGGTCTTCATGGGATAAAGGTATCTAACTCCAAGTCACTTTACTAGTAGTAAGTCTCATATTGGTGGCTCCTCCTTTATGAACAATCACTAACACTCTAGGCAGCTTTTTATGCATTTAAAATTGTGAGGGGTCTCCTTTTGAGCCAATTTATAATTCTTGTGTTTGTTTTTGATGGGTTTAAGGTTTTAAAATTATTAAAAGTAATATTTAATATATTATCCATCACCATTATATTATATATCATCAAATGACAAGGAAGCCTCTTATTGGCTTGGATAATTCACAAACTATCAAGTTCAATCACTTACAAGCATCTTGAGGGAGTGTTTTCCACATTGGAATGAAAACATGAAGTTTGTCTTAGAGATTTGAACACATGAAGATGAATTTATAAATAATAGAGAAATTTTTAATCCTTTTATATGTCAAAACATCACCCAAAAGGTTGAGTTTCTCCTCATTATCAGCCTTTGACAATCATCATATATATTTGCAAATGTCTTCTATGTTAGAAATTTGGTATTAAAGAAGGGTCCCATGTGTGTTCTGATGGATAAAATTTTAAAATTTGATCAATTCTCTTTAATTTTCCTTGAAATATTTTTTTTACATAGTCATATTAACTCAATACCCTGCCTATGTAGAGCATGCCAATGCACACCTAGAAGGTGGCTAAGCTAGACACCTACAAGAGATTGTATAAAGGAATGAGATAGATTAACATTTGAGAGATATTAGTATGGTAATAAGTTATTTAAAATATATATTATGGTAGTAAGATATAAATATAAGATGGAAAATCATGTGAAGAAGGTAGGGACTATTTTAGGACTGTTTGCCCTAAAACTACTAAATAGAGCACTCCTTAATTTTTGAAAGCATCATGTCAGATAGATAAAGGAATTTTAAATGAAATTGAAATTTTTAGGTTTATTTTCCAGGTTATTGACAAGGAATGCACAAAGTTTTAGGTTTTTAGAGGTTTAAAGTTGTCCAAAAAAGCCACTAAAACTTGAGAGTAGTACCTACAAGATTTTGAAGGAAGTTTCACCTTAAAACTCATATTAAGAGTCCTAGAATATGAAAAATAAAGGGGGAACAATTTAAAATGTTTTAGAGGACACTCCTAATCACTTATGTCATGAGAGAATATGTTCTTCTATGTAATGACCTTGTAGGCCCACACCCTGTCCAAACACAAGGCAAATTATGCATTTATAGTAGGGTCATAAGGCATAAGGTTAAAAAATCATATTTAAGCATTGTATTTATATTTAAATATTAATTAAGTGAAATTATTGAAAACCTTATGCATATTTAGTATAAAAACCAAACCCTTAAAGAAGTATTAGGAATCCTAGGTGCACCTACAACCTCTGTATGGACTAAGACAGGGGTCAAATAAGGAAGTCAAGGGCTAGGCATATATTATGATGGTTTTAAACATATAAGAGGGATTAAAATTAGTTTATAATTTTTGATAGGATCTTATTAAGGCTTTATCTACCATTATAAAACCTACAAAGTGACCTACAGTCAAGCCAAAGAGACTATGGAAGGTAGTGAGTAGTGTGAAGCCTTGAAAGTGATACTATGACTTAAGAACCAAGGTAATGGGCTTGATTTGAAAATGAAAAAAAATTAGGTCTAAAATTGAATATTTTTAACACCGTAATAGGATCCTAAAAGAAATGCATCTACAAGAAAGCATCTCAATCCTCTGTTACAGTCAAGGCATATTTAACTTCGAAGGAGCAAGATAGGATTTTGACTACCTAGGAAGGAAGGAACGGTTTAAAATAGTTTAATATAATTAAATATAATAAAATTAATGTAATTTCATGAAAATACACTCTTAATATACCAAAATCCTCTTTTCTCTAAGCAAAATGGACTCAGTTCATACAGACAGGTTATGAAACCCTTGCCTCAAGGTGTAAACATAAAGGTTTCACTAACAAGAAAGGTATTAGATTGTTTCAAAAGTTACATAAGAATTAAATAATAGTGAATATAATGTATAAATATATTATAATCATGAATGTGGTTTGGAAAGATCATCTAGAAGGAGGTTTGAGAAAAAATATGCAAAAAATAGGGTTTTGACCCCTTTTTGAGAAGATTAAGATTGGTAGACCCCCTAACCATGGAATTATACAAAACCATTAGGTAAAATTTGTCACTAATACCTTTTAAAGCCTCAAAAAAATTGAATTTTCACCAAAAAAAAAGAGGACAATATGCCTTTATTTTGTCTCAGAGTTAAGGTGTTTTTTCATGCACAAGAATGGCAACTTTGGGGAAAAGTGAGGAATAGTGAACCAAAAATCAATTTGATAATTCATTAAGGTTTTCAAATCTGGGAAAAAAATTAAAAATCCTAATAAAATATTCTATAACATTGGAATTTAAACAAGGTGGTTTAGACAAGAAGGTTTGTAGGCAGACCTAGTGATGAAACATGCAAATCTAGTTTCAAATGTAAGGTCATTTCAAATTATAACCCTTCCTAAGAATTGTATTGTTTTGAATAATTAATATTGGAATGAAAATTAAGTTTTAAATATATATTATCACATGGTAATTCTCAATAATATTCATTTGGTTCAAAGGTGCAGGCAGATCCATTGGTAAGATATGGACCTAGTTTCAAAGAAGTAGTCATTTTCATTCTTAGATATTGGTGAGAAATTTAAATAGTTTTAATAGGTAAATGGGGGTAAAAAATATGTTTATGAGATTTTATATGGCATAAATAATCATAAAAATACCATTTTTGGGCTTGAGACACACAAAACCTCACAAAATACATGAAAATGACTCGAATGGTCATTTTGGAATGCTCATATCTTTCACGAGCGTTTGCATGGGACCTTGAGGTATTTAGTGAAGTTAGAGAGGATACCTAGGGATCTCTTAGTGGAATTTTTATATACTTTTAACATGTATACTTTATGAACAAATTCTAAAAGTCTAAGAGACCCAAAAACCCTTGAAGACCTTATTTTGTGACCTGATGGAAGAAATGAGGCTCAAAGTGCATCCAAATGAATGAATTTGACAATGAGTGTACAAGGGAGGTTATTGAGAACTTCATTAGGATAATATATATGTAGATATATTATATGGAATCCATACAAGTCAATCAAAAAACAAGTTTCATTGATAGTTTCTTATGTTTTATAGGTCCTAAAGATGATCATGGGATACCAATCACTTGGGAGGATAGCTTGGGACTTGAAACAGCTACCTATTTCATTTTCAAATCTTTTAAATGATCAAAAGTGCCCCTAATAGGCCTCTCACTTTATCTAGTCTCTAAAGTGACATAGTGAAAAGCATGGTAACCTGAATTTGGTGGCCTTTTAATGTATGACTAATAGTGCCAAGTGTATGAACTATCCTAATATGTGTCATGAGACCACTAGTATGGATCAATTAAGGAAGATAAGAATATGCTAGTGCTAATTTTCAATAAAAGTCTATTGAAGAGTGATCATGGTTATATATTATGATTGTGCTTGTGCAAGAGAATATACATGGTTAAGAAAACTTCCAATGTAGGTGGAGGCCTCTTTGTAAGTCCCTCTCCTTAGTACACATGAGACACTTGTCCCTAATTTGCTTTGGAATGCTCAAGAAATCCCATGATGAAGGTAGTATCTAAGGGAGAATGATTGAGAAGATGTTATGCCACATTTGGAGAAGAGGCTTATTTAGTATGTCATCATGTGCAATTCAATTTAATAACTCTTTTTCCACCTCACTTCTATGCATTGTAACTAATTTTCATCTTTGGAAACTTGTCCTTGTGACTCTTGAACTTCTCTTTTCTCTCTCTTCTTCCAGATTCTATAAATATGAGCTATTTTAGCCATTTTTTGAGGAATCATAGCTGGTATGGTGAAGCCTTTGTAAAATGACATTACAATTTATCTTTAAACATTAAATAGAAGTTTAATTTTGAGTTGTGAATGTTTTATCTAAGTGTGTGAGTGATGAATAGTGGAGCTAAGTGATAGTATCATCCTTACCCCCTTTATCCTTCATGTTTAAGAAAGATTTCTAATTTTAATAGGTCATGTGAAGTGTGTTGATTGTACTAGGCCCTTCTTCAAGAAATCAATTATCTCTCTGGATTGAAATCTACCCCTAGGTCAGTTATCTTGTTGATTGTCCCATGTATGTTACCTTCACATATAAGGAATTATGTTATAATCCTTCAATCCCTAGAATTGGTCTTGGAAATCTTTGTGCTTAGTATAAGTTTTATAGTCTATGGTATATATCTTGGTGTATCTAGTCTTTAGTGTAGTTTTCTAATTTATGCAAAGCTTATAACTCTTTCTCATGAATAAGCATTATATTAGGTGATAGGCATTCAAAGAAAAATCTAGAGAGCTAACCCTTATAAACTAGAGATTCATATCTCTTACAAGTTCCCCAAAAGTTGAGAGATGATTCAATATTGCATCAAATTATAGGAGTTGGATAGAGTGTCGTAGGGTGCAAAATTTGATGCCAATAATACCATACTTTGACCAACCATTTACCATCATATTTTTTATGGAACTATGCTTCATTATTTAACTTCAACCTAATAAACATTAGAGTTAAATGAATTTCTAAAGGAGTATGTGTAACTCACACCATTAGGGTCATCCTAGCAAAAACTACCCTACATAATAGATATTATTGGCTAAATATGGATGCAGATGTAGTTGCTTACATCAAAAAGTACAAAAAATGTCAAAGGCATGTCAACCTGATTCATGCATTCACCAAAACACTAAAACCAATACTTATATCATGTCCATTTACTACATGGGTCCTCGACCTCATTGGGAATATTAACCGAATCTCATTTGATGGCCATAAATATATCCTTAGCTATACCAAATACTTTATTAAGTGGGTTGAAGCTATACCCCTCACTTACATGACTGGTAAATAGATTTCCAAGATCATCTTAAACCATCTCATTTTCCTCTAAGGTGTCCCATCCAAAATTATATCTGATAATGTTGGGTCATTTAAAAATAATAATGTCAAAATTATTTTTTTCTAAGTATAACATTACTTAACATTTTAATACTACATATTACCCATAAGATAATGGCTAAGTAGAAGCTTCCACCAAAACCATTGTTAACATCCTTAAAAATATTTTTGATGATGCTAGCTTAAATTTACATCTCCAAATATTCCTTGACCTCTAGGAATACCTCACTAATTATCATAACTCAAAAAGAGCCACCCCATATTCCCTTGTTTATGGTACTAAGGCCATTTTTCCCATTGAGGTTGAGTTAGCCTCTCTACACATCTCATTTAAGCATGTCCTAGATGATGAAGATTACCGTATAACTCACCTATAATATCTATATTTACTTGATTAAAAATGCATGTCTATTGTTCACAACTTTGAAGCATACTAAAATTGACTCCATATCCACTATAGCTATCAAGTCAAACATAGATAGTTTGATCTTGGAGATCATGTTCTCAAATAAAAACAAAATAAAAACATGGCCAAGATGAAGAAAGGCAAGTTCAAACCTAATTGGATAGGCCCCTATATCATTATTGTAAAGTATGGATCTATAGCATACATGCTCATTACACCATATGGGGATGAACTTGATGAGATGATGAACATTATAAACCTCAAGTGTTACTTCACATGAGAAACTTGAAGTATTATCTATGAGGTACATTTACATCACACCATAATATTGACATTATTCTTTGTACCATACCCTACCATTCTACCATACATTTCCTAATAATCATAGTTATTTTTATCCTCCCTACATAACCCATTTTAAATTAGTTTTATTCCATTGGTTATTCAGTCACTTTCAATGAGGGAATTCATATCAAGTTTTAGCCTTTGATTCAATATTCTATATAGAGGCTATATTTTGAACCATTATGATATTGGTTTGGTAGTTGTATCCTTCATTTCCTCATTTTATTTCATTCTGAGTGGCTCCTAATTATAACCACCTTTGGGCACATCAATATTTCACATTATTCTACTAATTATAACTACCTTTGGGAAAATTGTTATCATTAACATATGCCATTGTTACCTAATTATAGCCACCTATGGGAAAATTAGGAGTGACACCTTTATCATGCATTGATGTTACACCTTACTATTCCTATGTCATACTATGCCATTTACTTAATTTAGGAACTTGATTCTTGCTAATTAAATTCCTCTACTATAAGGCATAACAATAGTGATGTGAGGTCCTATTGGGACTATGTAGACAACACTCAATTCATGTGTAGGTATATTTAGTCACATTTTACCATGCTTTCACCATTTTATGATTGATTTCCATGTTTGAATGCTCTCACCATTTTGCAAGTTGGACCATTTAGTATCTGTTCATTCTTGATTGAGCTGAGATGCTTCAAAAATTCTAAAAACATTTGAAAATAATCTATAAAATCCCAAAAAATCACCAAATCAACCACTTCTTTTCTTTAAGGATTTTAGGACCCCTATATATTTCATAAAAAAACCCTTAACATTTAGTTTTCCCATTCTTATTTTTCCTAAGCCTTATGTTCTCTTCAATTTATGATTTTTTATATTATGCATTATGTAGTCAACTTTGATACATTAATGACTACTAGGCTTCATATCATGCTCACACCATTTTATGAAACCATTTATACATTATTCTACACCACCATCATGGTTCCTTATCACCATTTTTATATTATCCCATCTCCTAGAAGAACTATAGTTGGCTTGATTTTATGTTTGACTTTTCATCCATACAACTCTATAGGCAATGTCCACTTGCCTAGTTCATCTAGAGTGATCTCGGTTACCTATTTCTTTTTATTCTCTTCCCCCATTTTGTTTATGTCATTATCTCCTATAGCCTAGGGGAATTATCTATTCTCTTATTTGTTTTATGTTTTTTGTATGAACATTGTGATTAACCATTATGTTTCAAATAAATTTTTCTTATATTCTTTAGAAAAAAGGAAAAAGGAAACTTAAGAAGGGTAAGGTTAGTAGAACCTAATATGTCATGCACACATTGATATAGATAGTTATAGATACTCTTCTTTGGCTTGGGAGGAATGACCTATAAATAAGAAATCACTCAAAAAAATGGTTTGATTAGTTAGATAGTAGGGTGGATTACCTATCAAGCTAGATTTGAAAAGCATGAGATTCCTTGCAGGTTGTCAATCCATGATTTTAAACAATTAAGCTCTAAAAATTAAAGATAAATTACTTGTATATATCACAAAATATACTCAAATGAAATACAAGAAGTTTTTGATAAATGAATAGGCAAATTTGACTAATTATAATGGTAAATAGATTAATATTAATGCCAAATAAATTAGGTATGATCCATAGAATAGGGTGAGGTTATGTGATTAGGTGAGAGGTCAAAAACTAATATTTAGTTAAGGTTTTGTGGGTGAAAATAGCTTGTTATTTATTTGTCTTATAGTGACCATCAATGGTTGGGGTAACTATCAGAGGTTATGGTGATTGTTGATGGTTGGGATAGACCTTTGGTGGTTAGGGTGACCATCAGTAGTTACTATTAGTTTAGGTGTGTTCAATAGATCTAGTTTTAGATTATGGAAAAAGCAGGTTTTGAAGGGCCCCCGAAACCCTAGTACAAGGAAAGAAAGAAAGATCATCCAAAACCACAGGCAAAGCCTAAAAAACTATAATAAGGAAGTAGCAAAAATAGGTTTTTAATGGACCTAAAACCACCAGAAAGACTACCAGTCAAAACCTAGATTTAACAGAGATTTGGTTACACCAAAGGCAAAGGATTACAAAAAGAAAACAAAGAATAGGACCAGTTTCATAACCAACAAGAGGAACCAAATTATTCATCCAATTCCAATATCATTTTCATAGTTTCTTTTCCTTTCATAACAGTATCCTGGGTAATGGTTACCGCCATCATGGCTCCTTTTTGTGTAACCTTCTTTCTTGAACTTTGTCTCATCCTTTTGCTAGGTCCCTCCAAGGCTTTGGTCTCCTCATTGGCTCTTTTTCCAATATTGATAGCAGCAGAATAAATATTGGACATAACTTCCTCCATTTTCATTCTATTGTCCTTAATAAGTTCTCAGAGGTTATTCTCATAGGCTTTGAGCTTGACTGGGATCTAGTTAGTGAGGTGTTCAATAGATCTAGTTAGTGAGGTTACATAATGAGATTCTAAAAGGTGGGTTAGGGTTGGGTTAGTTTTGAAACAAAAATAAAGTAACTAATTACTAAAAATAGATGCTTATCTTTCTTTTTTATTGATTCTAAAGAGTTTGGTAGATTATTTTTTTAATAGAGTCTAGAGACATTTTGGTAGAATAACATTATTTGGGTATTGGTTGATGGATGGTAGTACTTTGGATTTCTGTCATAGTTGTTAGTTCACTAGAATAATATTTACCAAATATATTTTGATACAAGAAGCTCTTGATAGTTATCAATCTCTTTTCACCTTGTTATCCTCTTTATTTATAAGAGGAGGGGGAAGGTTTAAGTGTAGGTTTAATAAGAGGTTTAACTTGATGTCTAATTCTAACTTTGACATGCATTGATCTATGAGTACATCAATCAAGTTAACTATAGAAAACCAAGTTGAAGTTTAAGTTTATGTGGTGCAAAATTGAGCATCGAAGGTCAAGCCTAATCGTCAATGGTTAGGGTGGCCATCGATGGTCGAGGGTCAAAGGTAAAATTTGGTTCAGGTGGGTTTGTGAGCAAGTTTAGTTAGTCATCTAACTAGACTTAGGTTTGTGGTAAAAGGGTTGTTGGATGGTCCCTAGGGGGTTCTTTGACATCTAGAACCATTATGTGCATTTTTCTAGTGTCTACATTTTCCCCCTTTTTGTTATGCAATTTGTATTAGAAAACAATAAAATAAAAATGGATTTTGGGTTGAAGGTTTGGCTGCCTTGAGCATGGGAGGAGGTATTCCCCATTAAATCAAGAATTGATGAGGTGAAATACAATTATGTATAGGTTTTATAAGTGGTTAAGTTAGCACTAACTGGGTGGTTAATAAGTTGGGAACTAAAACACAAACACATGCACAAAGTGATACTAAGTATGATAGGAAGGATTGTGCATGGATTAGGTCGCCATGTTTAGTAAAAATTAAGGTTGGTACTATAAGTACAAGTGATAAGTGGACCATATGACTGAATGTGATTGTTGGGCTACAATCATAAACTCAAGTCTCCTAGATAAGGTTAGTGTCCTCATGGGTATATAAGGTAAGAAGTACTCCCATGAAGACATAAATTGGCTAGGTGTATATCAAGTAGCACAAGTTCAAAATGTTAAACTTGAAAATTAGTTGGTGTAGTCAAAATCACCAGGGAAAGGTTGTCATAAAACATGTGAAAGCTTGGGCTAAAATGATAACTAGTGAGGCTTATGTGGTGTAGTTGTGTTTGTTAGAGAAGGCAATCTCTAAGGGTGGGTACTTGGTTTGGTGTGTTAAATGAAGATGTGGTTGATAAAGTTGTAGGGGGAGAAAAAACCTAAAAAAGTTCATCATTGATGGTTAGCATTAACCCTCAAGGTTGACCATCAATAATTACCCTAACCATTGGAGATCACATTTCAACCTTAAAAGGGCAAAGAAAAAAGTGCCTCTATGGGTATTTTTATCTCATTTTGAATTTTGACTTCTGATGATGAGCTCTTTGGAATTTTAGGAGAAATTTTTTACATTATCATGAGAGCAATTGATTGGTTGAAGTGGATTGAGTTGATTAAGATTTAACTCAATGAGGATGCAACATGGATGGGGGAGAGAATGAGGCTAGGTGATGGTCCCCAAATTTCATCCTTGATAATAATCAAGGAATGAGGTAGGAATTATTATTTAATTGATAGCTTAGTGTTAATTTTACAAATGTATTGATTTGAATTTTCACATTTTTATTGGTTGAGGGTTGGTTGGGTATTATTTTACTTAGGTTTAGGTTTTTACATATTTAATTTAATTTAAAGTTGAAATGGGAGTTTAGATTTGGAGTGGCAAGGTTAAGATAAGGTAGGGTGGGTTGGAGGGTGTTTTGGTATAAAATTTTACGGGTTTTGGGTGTGTAAGGTTTATTTTTTCACTGATGATCACTTTATAGTGACTTTCGGTGGTTGTCAACTATAACAAGTCACTACCAATCGGTGATCATCGATAAGTGATCATTGATATTCATTATATGGGGACCATTAAATTTTTCTCTCCTAATCATCAATAGTCACCTTGACTTTTAATGGTTAATAAAGGTTGGGAAGGTTTGAAAAGTTTTTGTGAATAGATAGTTTTAAGGTTAATGGTAAAAGGTTTATAGGTAAATGATTTTATGAATAGTAGATAGTGAATGATTTGATAGGTAATATCTAAGGCCTAGTGCAAAAGTTAGTGGTAAAAGTTCAAGTTGTGAGGGTTATAAATAAATAATGTCAATGGTTTCAATGTTGGAGTAATAATTGAAGGTTGATAGGTAATAATTAATTTTAGATTATTTAGATTAGATAGGTTAAGGGTGATAATGTAAATGAGGCATAGGTATAGGTCATGGTAGGAAAATCAAATGAGTTGAAGAGATTAGAATAGGAGGTAGATATAATAAGTTGAGTTCATAGGCTAAAATAGTATGGAGAATTAAGTTTGTTTGATACCAAACACTACAAACATGGGAGAGGATTCAAATGAGGGATATAGTGCCCTAGATTTTTTATGATATTCATCAAGGAATGATTGTGGATGACTAGTTACACATGGAGGACGTGGGCCTCGATAGTATGATGCATTAAAAACATGTGCCATCAGATATGGAAACATTAGTGACACTCATCAAGAGATGGGATCCTACCACTAATGCCTTCTTACTACCTACAAGATAGATGACCATCCTACTTGAAGACATCTATAGGATCGTCCAGCTATCCATATAAGGGAAGATGATCTACCATATTGACAGGGATGAGTAGGATGAGTTTATGGAGATCTTGTATGGATATGACATGGATTTTTTTGAGATGGAATTCTAGAGGCTTCCATTACACACCTCTTTGCCAGAGGGATAGGGGTGCAAGGAGGGTTTTCACCATGATGATGATAGCAATGACATGTTATGTATTACTTGATTTTAGCAGGGAGAGGTTTCCTTATTTGTTGTTTGAGGTACTAATGGAGATGTTTTTGGGTCATATAATGTTTTCATGGGAACCTATTATATTATTTTAGATTTATTAAGATCTATCAAGCTTTCATGCCCATTATAGATATGGTATCAGTGTTAGATTCAACACCCATTGTTGGGCCTATGAGCACATCTAAGTGTTGAGACTAATGTGGCTGCCATGAGAGGGTTATGCTTAGATTTGTTTCTAAGTTAGATACATGCATTGAAGGAGAGATTATTCTCTCTTAGTACCAAGAGGAGGGTCAAATAACATTGACTAGTTTAGAGGTTGGCTAGATTCCTTAGTCATTAGAGGCATGATTTGGAGACCATATGTTAAGTTTTCAAGGTGGGCACATTATAGGAGACATAATTATCCCTTTAGAGATATAGATGGATATATGGTAGATGATAGGGTGAGATAGAGCTCATACCATTTGATAGGGTAAAAAATAAGTTTAGCCTCATGAAAGATATACTTAGGGTTTTCTTGAGGTACAACAGGGAGGATGTAAAGTTCCCACTACCCACTCCACATCTAGTGTGTATGATCATTGATCATGAGAAGATAAAAATAAGGATAGAGATAGATGATTTAGGTATTATATATGGTATCATGTATGGTAGTAGGCACTTTATGTTATGATATATTTTGAGGGTGATGACATTGGTAAATAGGCTATAGATGTTAACCTAGTTGGTAGAGGTAGTTAATAGGCTCAGATATAGGGTGTTAGTGGCTTAGATATATAGGGAGTGATGACTAAAAATGATTAGGAACAAGTGGATTTAGCCATAGCATAGGCATCCTTATTAGTTATATATACATCACTAATATCAACATAGGGTTAGTTGGTCAATATTACAAGTGAGAGAGATTAGGCTAGATCTCAGCTAGCCTTGGTGATGTAGGAGAGAGATTTTGGTAGGTAGGAGGTGGAGTACCAAAAATGGTGACAATATTAGGGACTATATTGTTGAATAGATACATAGTGATGATGGAGGAGCTATGGTACTATGAGGATTTGGTCTT
This sequence comes from Torreya grandis, assembly GCA_037957365.1. Taxonomy (NCBI): domain Eukaryota; kingdom Viridiplantae; phylum Streptophyta; class Pinopsida; order Cupressales; family Taxaceae; genus Torreya; species Torreya grandis. The sequence goes on from JARHVA010004836.1 coordinate 790,340, forward strand.
TAAATATCTACCAAATGAGCCCTAATGGGGTGAGTATAGGGCTAGGATTGTAGGTGGTGCTAACATGGTGACACTAGGTCAGTGGGCCACATCTATGACTGGGAAGGAAAGTAAAAGAGGATAAGCTCTAGGAGGCAGTGGTGCCCCAAGATCTTAGAGTTATGATGAGACATTATATTTTGATTTGGTATATGATTTTGATACTAGCTTATGAGCTAATGTAGTGAGATGTCTATTTTGAGAGAGACATGTATATTTGTTGTATATGAGATGATGATTATGTAATTATAGAATAATGATTTATAGATATGATATTTACATGTGGATTGTGGTTCATGTTTATGATGTTCATGTTGATTATTTTTTACTATGGTTATGTTCATGATGATGTGGATGTGGGCCCTCCTAGTTAGGCATGTGATGACATGTTTTTTTATTCATGTTTATGATGATGTTTGATATGGATTGATGTTATGATGTGATTATGATGATAATGTGATGTTGTATATGATTATGATCATGTTTATGAAATTTATAATTAAGGTTCTTAATGATTATTATTCATGGATTATTTTTGATATGATGTTGATATGATGATATTGTTGTGGTGTTCATGTTGAAATTCAATGAGTATATGCTTCCTCATTTAGATTTAGACATGTGGCGAATATGGTTTATTATGATTATGATCATGGATGATTCATTCTATGATGTTGATGTGATGATATTTGTTATGGAATTTGATGATGATACTATGTGATGTGGTTATGATTATGGTCATTTTATTTAAATTAAAGTGAAACACATAAATTAAGTTAAATAAAAAAACCAGATGTGAGAAATAGAAGATAATCAAGAGACAAACAACTAAGTGAATATATCAACTAGTATGAGATAATAAGGAGGCATTATGCTTCTTCTTTGGAAAAGACTAAAAAAACCAAAGTTGGATTGGCTTAAGGAACATAGTCACTTTAAATGCTTTGAATTAGAATTTGTTTATTGGTTAAAAAGGTGTATTAATCACATTATGTTAAGTGAGCTAAAAAAATACCTTTCTTATAGTGTATGAAGGGGATATGGATGTAGGTGGAACCTTCTTATGATACTAGCTTGACTCTTTTTGAGGTTACAAAATAATTAGTATAAAAGGTCCATGCCATATGATGTGTAGATTGATTGATGCAAGAATTATACTAATCAGAGTCAATTATGGCTTTCAAAATTATTTTGATACTTCTTATGTCTAAAAATGGGTCTTTTGCTATTTTTTTTATTGCTTGGGAAGTTTGGGGAAATTTGATTAATGTAAGAAGCTTCCAATAAATTAATATGATTTTACAAATGCTTTACTTAACCATCCTTCAAGGGAGTGGTTTAATTTTTGTGTGATTTGTGTAAGGATTTTGATATATGTCCTTCATGGGAGAAGTCTACCTAATATGGATAAATTTTGATATGTTTTTTATAGTTGTCTTTCAAGGGAGTAGTCTACGGATGATAGGAATAACCCATGATTATTTTTTCTTATGATTTTTATTGACATAGACTTGCTTGTATAGGCTTAAAGGTTCTCCTTTCATGTGGGAAAGACTAAAATCATAATAAGGTTGAGTAGGTGTGGAAGAGGATTAGGTGAAAATGTCTATGGGAATCCATCCTAGGAAAGGGGTTGAAAATACCATGAGAATCATGCCATGAGTAGAGCCATTGTACCCATTATTAAATATTAGGCCATGGTTGTGACAGATAATCATATGATTTATTTTTAATAGGTTGTCCCTAAATTAGAGGGATGGATGGAGTTTAAAAATAAGGGATGAGTTTAATTTGGATAAAAGGTGAGTTTGATCTTATTTTAACAAAATAAAGGACATAGAAGTGAAGTAGTGAGGGGCTCAGGTTTTTGGTTGCCTTTAAGAGAAGACAATTGGTAAGCCCTTGATCCATATTTATGTATTATGATATAGGGTCCAAGATAATTGAAAACAAACTTACTTCATTTGATTTTCTCCATAATGGTGACATGTTGATTTTCCTTTAGGATGAGGTCTCTAATATTGAATTATCATAATTTAAGGTGTTTTTATAAGTACACTTGATTCATTATTGATATATGTGAAGATGGGTGAGTGCTACTAAATGACACTCATTAAGTAGCTCAAGTTGGGCTAAACGTTATTGATGATAATTGCTCTTAGAGATGAGATTTTTGTAAGGATATGTAAAGAGAGGGAATTTATACTTTAAAAAGAAAGACAACCTCTATTTCAAAATCTAGAGAGAAAGGGGTAACACCCATAGGGGTTTCAATGTTGGTATGATATGCCCATAAGGTGAAGCAGATGTGTAAATGCTAATTTTAACCAAATGCACTAACCATTTTAGTTAGCATGTTGTTGAGAGTTTTTTTAGAGGCTTATTCCTATATATTTTCTTGAGGATGATAGGTTAATGTGAAACTCAACTTAATACCGAATGCATCATAAAGACCTTGAACTTGTTTGTTTCTTAAATATTTTCCATTGTCGATGATAATTTTATGAGGGACACTAGAATGATAGATAATGTGATGGTTGATAAAGTCAACAATATTTTCATATTTTTTTGAGATAAGAGGAATATTTATCTACCCATTTAGTAGAGTATTCAATCAAAATGATGATAGAATAATGTTATTGTGAAGAATGGGGGTTAATTTCACTAATAAGGTCTAGACCCCATTATCAAAAGGGTAGAAATATATAGATACATGAAGACAATGGCTAGGTGCATAATGTAAATTAGCATGTTGTTGACATTTGACACACTTTTTCACATAATAAAAATAGTCTTGGTTTATGGTAGGCCAGTAATAGCCAAGGTGAATGATGCATTTAGCAATGGCTAGGCCATTAAAGTTCCCCCACAAATCACATCATGTCTTTCCATGATAGCATGAAAAGCTTTGTGACTATGTAGGAAATGGAAGAAGAGACCATCAAAGCCAAATTTATAAACAATTCCATATAGTATGGTATAACTAAAGGTAATCTAGAGAAATGATGGTAGAGAATTTCTAGAAAGGCTAGAAGGAAGGATGTCAAGGTTGAGATAGTTGAATATCTTTTGATACCAAAGGTTGGGTTGGGTCTCCTCCACATTAAATATGGTTGTAACATCTGATTTGACATAAGAAGGCTGGGTAAGTTAATTGATAATGATAGATAACTTAGAATCAGAGGTCACAAATGAGATTAAAAAGTGAGGGAAGCCATCATGTTAGAAAACTTATTCATAGATTAAAGAGTGGTTCAGATATGGTAGTGTTTAGCTTATATTAGGAGTATGTTAGGAAATTATTTATACTATTAAAAAACATCATTATTACACTATTAAAATTCATTTATTTGATTGACCACAATTTAGGATTCATCAAATATGTTGATCATTTTGACTCCCAAGTCTAATGCAATCTAGAGGCCTATCACTAAGGCTTCATACTCAGCCATGTTATTGGTACATTCAAAATATAGCTTGAAGAATAAAGGAAGAGGTTCATTATGAAGGGGATTAAGGATGATATTAGATTCCCCACCATAGTGACACATTAATTCATTGAAGAACATGGTCACTTTATAGGTGAAGTCTACTTGAGAGAGGGTCATGATGGACTCATCAATAAAAAGGTTGATCTTATTTGGGAGGAATGAGGATAGGTAAAGAAAAAAGGTACTATTGAAGTGAATCAAAGGCATTGTAATAGTAATTATTTAACTTAAAAGATACATCATTCCTTAGAAGGTGGTGAAAAGGTTGGCATCTATCTAAGAGCTAAGAGATAAAGCAATAAATGGAATGGAACTTCCCCTAAAATATGTAGAGTTGATTGAGCTGGGTAGGAGGAGTCATGTAAAGGATTTATTTGATATTGGTTAGATCAAATTTTATTCCCTAAAGGGATATGGTGAAGCTAAGGATATTTCCCAACAAGAACCCAAAAATACCCTTTTTAGGGTTAAGGAAGACATGATAATGGATGAATCATTCAAATATAATCTTAAAGATAGCCAAAAGGTCTTTACAACATTTATATTTTCCTAGGAGGTTATCATTATAGTCTTCAACAATTTTTTGAATGATATCATGGAAGATGTAGGTCATAACACTTTAGTAGGTTTCACCCACATTATTTAGTCTAAAAGGCATGCTCCTATAGTAGAAGGTCACCCATAGGGTGATAAAGGTGGTTTTGTGTTGATCTTTAGGGGAAATTAGGATCTGATTATAACCTGAGAATCCATCCATAAGAGATAACATCTCATGCCTAAATATAAGATCAACAAGCTAGTTAATGATTGGTAGAATAATGTCATCTAATGGGGAAGTGAGGCTAAGGTCACAAAAGTACACACAAATGCAAAGTACCCCTGTGGCTTTAGTGATAAGTACAACATTTGAGACCCATTAGGGATATTCAATGGGTTGAATTAAATTGATGAATATGAGATGTTGAAGCTCTTATTTGATGATAAGGGTTATACGAGGGTGTATTCATGAAAGTTTTTGCCTAATGAGCTTGGCATTACAGTTGGTGACTATGTTTTAGGTAGTGAATAGTGGTTGATTCTTGGTATGTCACCATAAGACTAAGCAAATTCTATGCTATGGTATTACAAGGAGGGGAAGTCCTGAATGTCCTTAAAAATTATTGATTGGCCAATTTTGACAATGTGTAGGTTATTCAAAGTGCCCAAGTTGATATCCATGGTGGATTAATTCAACATGGTTGAATTCTTAGGAGGAAGATGTTTTTGGATAGAGGAATCTGATGTATTAATATGGGTGAGAATTGAATCATCATCCTAATATTGAATGGTGTCAATGGTAGGAGAGTCATCACCTATCATCTTAGGATGGGTCAGAGGAATGGTTATGGTCACCCCATCCTTTTGATAAGTTAGGGGTCCAAGGCTAATCATATTGATGAAAAAAAATTAGGGGAGATGATATAAAAATCCTAAGCTATTGATGGTGGAGTGGATGATGAGGATGGGATTTCCTCATCAATGACAATAATGGGAGGTGGGTTGGTTTGTTGTTTAGGTGGCATGAAATTGAGGCCATGATTTTTTTTAGGTTTTTAGGCTTTTATTAGAAGAAACTTATGTAGCCTATGTTCATGCTGACCTAGACAAGTTGAGGTTCTAAAAGGAATAATGGTTATAATATTAGGGTCATATCTAAGTTGGTGGTCAAGTTTTCCATACTCTTGGGGAGTAAGGAAAGCATTGAGGGTTAGAAGGTGATACTCCCCCAATAAAAGATGCTATAAGGTTGATTCCAAAAGGTCTATTATGAGGATTTACATAGAAGGATTGGATAAGATGGTGGATGCTTCAATGGTAGAATAATATGGAACTTCATCTCTTACTAGTGAAGGCTTTTTGGATGGAGAAAGGAGAATGTCATTGGGTCAGTACATCATGTTGTATGATGTGAAATGGCTCGAGTCAACTTGTATGGTAACAACTTGACCTTCATGCATAAATTTGATTCATTGATGTAGGGTAGATGGTATATAACCCATGGAATGAATCCAAGGGCATCTTATCATGATTTTATACTATAAATCTCGTTCCACTATATAAAAGAGCTTGAGAAACATGTGGGGTCCTAGGTGAGTGTAAAGGAAAATAGGTCCTAAAGACATGGCCATGATATCATTTAATGATTAGAGCATCACAAAGGTTTCCAACATAATTTTCTCAAGTAATTTTAGTTGGTTGTATGCATGGGAGAAGATTATGTTGATACTAGCTCCTCCATCAATCATAACCCTCTTTATGAAGTTTTGGTTGATGTATGTGGTAATGAATAACAAAGGATATGGGTTATCCTAGATGGAGAAAAGGTATTTCTAAATCCTTAAAGGTAAAAAGGTTAGAAATGTGAAGAGATCTGATAAAGGATACTAAAGGTTGAGGTTCTTCTAGCCTAACCTCTATATATTCTAATGCTTCTATCATTTATTGGTGATGATGTGGTGAGATATTGATTAGTTCATATAAAATCATCTTCACTAGCATTTGGTAAAGTTTTTTTTAGAACTACTCATTGGATTGATTTATATTGATTGGATTGAGAGGGTCCTAAGATGAACACTTTGGGTTTGGTTAAAGTTAAATGTAATTGGTGTTAGTTGGGTGATTGGGTGGTGGAAGAAGGATATGTCCATGGAATGGACACTTTTTCCTTTCCCTTATCCTTTATTTGAGCCTTTGATCATGTGACCATGTGGATGGTATGGATTTGGGAAGGATTTTTGTTAGAGGATTTCTTTATTTACTCTTCACTCTAAGGTGAAAGTGGAAGAGTATGAAGGTGTTGGTTGATGGATGTTGGTTCTTGGATTAGTATCAAGTTCATAAGAGGCTTATGTGATAATAATTAATCCTCATGATATAATTAATGGGCTATTAGCTATAGAATTTTATAGTTCTTCATGTGATGCCTAGGTGTTCTATGGTATGAATATATTAGTTTTTCATTGTATCAAGATGGTTTAGGACTATGTGGGTTAAATGGTTTGATAGCTGATAAGTTTAAGTAAGATGCTTGTATATCCTTATAATGATGTTTCAATAAGACTCGCGAAATAGTGGCAAAGATGTAGGGGTCTTGTTTTTGGGGGTTGAGGTGGAAGCCCTTTTAGGAGTGAACTTGGTGGTAGAGGTTTTGGGTAAATGAGCATTCTTGGTAGATGGTTTTGGTTTTAGGAGAGTGGTTGATAGTTTATGGTTAGAAGGTTTTAGGGTAGTCATTAGGGAGATAAGAGGTATGTTCATGGGTGGTTTAGTGAAAATAAGTGTGGATTAAATTAAGATTGATGGTGTAACCAAAAGTGGTCGATGGTTTTTGATTGGGATGGTTGGTTTCCCAATTAAGGTAGAGGGATGAGGTCCAAAATAGAGGGCAAAGTTGAGAGGGGAGGTAAATGATTAGTTTTTGGGTTTTTAGGTGGTTTTACCTTCTTCATTGGCTTACATTGGGGTTTTTTGATAGGTTTAGTGGGCTTAGATCCAAATTTACTAATGGGTGAGTAATGTTACATGTAAGCAATATGATAAGGTTCTTAGTGGGTTTGGATAGGATAGAAGGGGTGATTTGGTGACCTTAGGTGTGTTTAGATCGAATGGTGTTGTTATAGTTTTATGGGTAAAGGTGTTCAGTGGTTGGTTTGAGGTGATAGTGTTTTTGATAGGGGAAAGGGTAGGTTGTTTTAACAAATAAGGCTCCTTCTTGGTTCTATATGAGATCCTAAGCTATTACCAAAACTTGGTTTGATCTATGTTAGGGTTAGATATGAATTTTATTCTTTTAACAAGTCTGGAGAAGGGTTTATATATGGGTCTGAATCCCCTAGTAGTGGATTCAAAAGATAGACCCAGGGGTTGAGGGGGAGGAATGATTACCTCATCCTTTTCCTAGTTAAAAGGTTCCAATTTTTGGAAAGGCAATTCCTTGATGCAAAGTGTAGTCAAAGTGGTTTATTCCTTAGGAGTTCTAAATGAAGAGTGGATTATTATATGATTGAGGAAAATGATAAAGTGAGAATGGTTTCCTCTTATGTGAAAGGAGGGGTTGGTGACTTCACTACCTAAATAAGTGGAGTAGGGGAAGAGGTGATTTGGTGGATGGTCTCCTTGGTAGTAAGTGCACCAAGAACCATATTAATAGTATGGGCCTCATGATTATGAGAGGATTTTGCTTTGTTTTCATTATTATTATAAGGATCATGGTTGGAAAATGGTTGTTTGAAGATGTCAAGTGATTTTTTTAGTGGGGCATTAGGGTTATCTAACACAATCTACCCCTTGTCAATGAGGGTTTAGACAATGTTCTTGAAGGTATTACACCTACTAATTTCATGACCAATTACTTGATGGAAGGCACATAATTCATTCTCCTTTTACCAACCTATTATAGGACAAGAGGAATAAAATTTATATAGAGGTTTAATTAGGGGAAGCTATATGATATTATTGTTTAATTTTTTCTCCAAGACTAAAGCATATGAATATCCAAGTGAAGTAAATTATTTTTGGGCATTGTGGTTTGGATTTTTGATGTTTTGATTAGAGAAGTTAAAGGAGTTAGATTGGTTGATAATGGGTAGAGGGGTAGTATTAAGGACAACCACATTCTTATTTCCCTTGTTCTTGGAAGTAGTGTTGGTTTGAGTGTTTAATCTGGAAGAGGAGGCCTCATTTGATTTGAAGGTTGAATTATTGTTTCTCAATTTCAACTTCCCCTCATCAATGGCTATGTTCTCTAGTTTTTTTCCATGGTGAATGCTTCATCAATGGTCTTAAAGATTTGGACCCATAAAGTAGAGGAAATGTGTCTGGTACAAGCCTAAGTAAAGAGTTTAATCAGCTTGGGTTGGGGTAGAGAGGAGAGTTGTTTCATCATAATTCTCTAATAGACCAAGAAGTCAATAATGTATTCATCATCAAATTACTGAATGGAGTAAAGATCAGTGATGGAGACTTTCTTAGAGATGTTTATAAAGAAGTGATCTAAGAAAATTTGGGCTATTTGGGAAAAATAAAAATGGGAGTACTTTGTAATAGCAATATATCAATTTATTCCCAGACTTGATAGAGACATGGGGAAGGTAAAAAGAAGAAGATCATCATCATAGGCAATCATACAACATGAATGCTTGAATTCTTTCAGGTGTTGTTAAGGATCTTCCTTACTATAAAACTTCAAAAAATTCAAAATTTCCCATTGAGGAGGATATGGTCAAATGGGGATAGATGGGTAAATCTATTCATTGTAGATTTGGTCATATACAAAATATTATGATCCCCAAAAATGGATGACTTTAAAGTAGTCATTTTGTCTATTAACATTTTGACAAGGTTAGTTTGGGGTTGTGCACCCCCATCATTATAAAGTAGGTTATGTTGGGTTTGGGTGGGTGTAACATATGTATAGTTACTAGGGGGTTGAGAGGTTACCACATGTTAGTATATGGATATGGGCAGTTTGGATGAGGCCACATATAAATTAATGGAGATAGGTGGTTGGGTGGAAGGTAGAGGTAGGTACCCTTGTGGGTTAGGGATGTAGCTTAGGTTTGGTATGATGGGAACCTATTAAGAGATTAACATAGTTTGGGTAAGGATATGGTTTGGTTAGTAGATAGAGAGTAGGTGGTGATTTTGGTACTGATAGGTGGAATGGTGGAATGTATGGGAACTACCAAGCTCTAAAATTAAGTGGAGGTAGGTAGGTTGAAAACATGAGGAATGGTGGTGGAACTATCAGAGGGTACTCTTATAATAATGAAAGTACTAGTGCCCAAAGGTTGGGTTGTTCCTATACTAAGAAGGTTACTAATTAGAGAAGAAGGTACTTGGGTGTTACTTAGTTTAGTGGGCTAGTTCTGAATGGTAGTATCAATGGGGTTATTGGTGGGGGATTGTGCCTAGGTGAGTAATGGTTTGGTTGAGATGGTGGATACAAAAGTGTCACTTATAAGGTGAGATGGAATGTCATAGGGCTATTCAATAGGTAGAACCAAGGTAAGGGTATGATGGGATAAGGTGTTAAGGTAATGCTAGGGGGATATGGGGTCATTATCCAAAAAGGTGGTGAAATTTGCATCATCTTGGGAAACCATCTGAGGGAGGGTAGGACTCCTAACAGGATGAGGAGAACTCTACATTTAAAATGTACTCCATAGATGGGGGGGAAGAATAAGATGGATGATTAGGAAGTAGGTCTTGGTTTTCTTGGTTTCTTAGTTATTACCTAGTCAAAATTATACAAATGAGGAAAGGAGGAAGATACAATCAATATCACAACTCAAACAAGAAGACAAGAAAAATTATAGGAAATGAAACACACACTAAAGCACATTTAAATCTTAAGGTTCCTTTTTATCTTGCTTGTGGCTTATGCCTTAAGCTTCAAGAATTATGTGACTTAAAATGGCTTATAGAGTGGGTATTAGAAAATAGTTTTATTGTTGGTTTCAGGTTGTGTTTAGGATCTCAAAGAGATCTATGTTGGAAATTAGTACATGTATTGATATTTTTGCCTACCCCCTCACTTCACACACCATAATGATAAGGGTGTTAGGAGATTAGCTAAGATATACCAATTGCCAGAGTTTATACTCAACTATAGAGATGAGTTAGTTCTCCCCTTAGTGATGAAATCTAAGTAATATGGCTGGGAAAGGTGACTGCTAGGTAATGAAATCCCAATCAAGCCTTATGTTAATGTTATTATGATTGATTAAGTGTGAGTGATTTGGTCTTGTGTGTGTGACAAGAGTGAATCTATGATTAATTCACTTGATTAATTAAGCTAGGTGAGTTAAAATAAATAGGAAAATAATGGATGTAATCAATTTCAAGCCCAAAAAGAAAATTTGATTTTTTTTTATGAGAGAAAAATAAGAAGCACCTGGATGCAACTACAAACCCAAGAAAGGACTCAAGGGTCCCACTAAGTGTGTTAAAATGTTTTAGATAAATTTCACTTATATTCTTTATAAGGAAGGATAAAATAAACTCAAGAATGGTATAGTTAGTAGAACTTGATATGCCATGTATGTGTTGATCCAGATGGTTGTATATACTCCTCTTTGGCTTGGGAGGAATAACCTATAGATAAGAAATCACTCAAATAAATGGTTTGATTAATTAGATAGTAAGGTGGATTACCTATCAAGCTAGATATAAGAAGCATGAGCTTCCTTAGAGACTATCAATCCATGCTTTTAAATAATCAAGTTATAAAAATGAGAGATAAATTACTTACATATATCATAGAAGATACTAAAATTAAATAAAAGAAGTTCTTGATAAATGAATAGGTGAATTTGACTAATTATAGAAATAAACAAATTAAAATTTATGCCAAAAAAATCAAGTATGGTCTAGAGAATAGGGTAAGGTTTTATGATTAGTTGAGAGTTTAGAAATAAAGATTTGGTTAATGTCTAGTGAGTGAAAACAACATGATATTTATTTGTCATATAGTGATTGTTGGTGGTTGGAGTGACTGTCAATGGTTCAGGTTACCATCAATGTTTGGGATAGACCACTAGTGGTCAAGGTGACTATCAGTGGTTACTATTGGTTCTGGGTGTGTTTAATAGATCTGGTTGCTGATGTTATAGAATGAGATTCTAGAAGGTGGGTTTCGATTAGGGTAGTTATGAAATAAAAATAAAGTAACTAATTACTAAAAATAGATACTTAGTTTTTCTAGTTATTGAATATAAATAATGGTTGGAAAATAAACTGATTGATGGTGTATGAATAAATTTTGATAGAGTAACAGTACTTGGATATTAGCCGATGGATGGTAGCACTTCGGATCTCGATAACACTTGCTAGTTCACTAGTTTGTGGTTTGCCAAAGAAAGTTTGATACAAGAAGCTCTTGATAGTTGTTATTCCTTTTTCACCTTCTATTCCTCTCTATTTATATAGGATGGGTAAGGTGATGTGTAGGTCTAAGAATAGGTTTAAACTATTGTCTAATTTCAAGTTTGAAATGCATTGATCTATGAGTGGATCAGGCAAGCTAATTATAAAAAAAAAAATTAGAGTTGAAGTTGGTGTTTAGTGTTCAAGTAGTGGAAACCTAACCATCGATGGTCAATCCTAACTATCGATGGTTATGATGACCATCAACGATCAAGGGTCAAAGGTTTAGTTTGGTCAAGGTGGGTTAGTGAGCTAGTTTATCTAGTCAGCTAACTAGACTCAAGTTTATGGTTGAAGGGTTAGGGGATGGTCCCTAGGGGTGCTTTGACATCTAGAACTATTATGTGTGGTTTTCTAGTGTCTATATATTTTTTATATATTTTTATTGTGTCTTTCATGTGTTTGTTTTATTTCTATTTATTGGTTTTCTCTCTTCTTGTTTATTTATTTGCCTATTTATTTTCTTTAATTGTTTTGCATTAACTTAATATATCTGAATTCATTGGGTGATTCCTTACACATTAAACTTAAGTCCATCCATATTCATACGTCAACATTGTCATCATGGTTTTTATCATTGGTGCATTATTTTCATTTATTTATTAGATTATGTGTTAGTCCTTATGCATATTTTGGCTCTGTTGTCATGGTGTTTTATATCATGATTCCTACCATCACATGTTATAATAAAAATTAGCTCAATAAATATTACAAGTAATTCATCTACAATACTTCTCATTAGTATCTAAAAATTTCTTGGTCTATCAAAATTATTTAATAAATATAGATTAATTAAATTCCAAAATGACTTTAATCCTTGTTAGTTAGGATGTGCATATCCATACTAGCAGATTTGATAAATTCATCTTTGTCATTTGTCTTGGCTTACTTTTACTCTATGATTATGGATTCAGTTTGTAAGTCCCCTATTCCAATTTTCCATATTACTCCCATCATTCTACCAATGATTATAACCACCTTTGGGCATGTCATTATGTATTTTCCCATCTATAGAGCCAATGATTATAAATTCCTATGGGAAAATCATTATATTTTGATCTATTAGATTGTTAATGCTTATAATATCCTTTAGACAAATCATTATTTCTATCTACTCAACTAGGGCATGTTTTTATCCTACTAATGATTATAACCTCCTATGGGTAAATCATTGTTTTCCTTGTGAATAATTATAACCACCATTAGGAAAATCATTCTCTTGTTACCCTTATCCTTTGGTTAATTATTATAAACTCTTGTGTTAAAATCATTATACCATGTTATTCTAATGACTATAACTTCCTTTGGGAAGATCATCATTTTTATCCACCCAACTGGGGCAATTTACTATGTAACTAATTATAACCAACTTTGGGTAAATAAATATTTTCCACCCCTTTCCCCTTTTAATCCCCTCATTTTCCTTTTTTCAAGGGACCAATAAACAAACATCTTTGTTGATCACTCCTTTGATGGGGCATCCAAATGTCATCCATCACCATTAAAGAATTAGGTATACATGACCTTTTAGTTCCTTGAGAAGACATTAAAATGCCTATATCTATTAATGCCTTCCCAAATAGGGGAAAACTATAGACATTTAATCCTGACCACAATTGGCTTTCAACTAGACTTCATATTGATTCCTACCAACCATTGCAAATTAAGCACAAGAATCATTAAAAATCCCAAATTTGGATGTGCATCATTCATCAATGCTCAGAATCATGTTGAGGCATCGCTATTTAGGATACTAGCCTACATGTAATAATAAACACTCACAAATTCAACCCTAATTACCTTTTGAGATAACAACTATCAATTTGGCCTATGAACCCATTAAATATGGTAGTTGAATAAATCTAAAAAGATAAAAAAGGATAATCAAATTGAATTAACTAATTAAACAAGATTAAATTCTTAGCTCAATTTGTAGACATCTAAAATTGGCCACCAATAGCTTTACACATTATTTTAGACCAATTCTTATCAATCATTGAACATCTTGATTGAGAATTTATAAATACCTCAAATATGGCTTTGTAACATGCAATTAAATCAATTTGGCCCAAAAATCAATTAAATAGAGAAAATTCCCATATCAATTAAATTAAATCATGCACAAATGTTCAAATGCCTAAAAGAGATTAATTAACATTCAAATTCTAATCAAATCCTAATTGAATTTATCCATGAGAAATTAAATGGATTATCAAAAAGGACATTTAAAAATAATCAATATCTTAGGAAATAATCATTACCTTTTGTGAGTTGTCTAAAATGGAAAATGCCCCACCCATTCTTATTTCATGATAATCATGGCCATTTGACACCTTTTAACTCTACTAGGGTTAACTAAGAAAACATACGATATGATTTAACCCATTCCAAGTTGATTTTAAAACCTATAAAAGCAAGCCTAGATCTCTTTATTTAGAGAGCTTGAGATAGAGTAATGTTATAATGCAAGATTTGATTCATGAAGAAAATCCATAGTGTTATAATTCCAAAATTGATCTAAACCAAGAAATTTTCAAGCCACATCAATCCAAAGCTAAGACAACCATGGTTTTAAGAGGATATGGGGATAGCTAAACCCTATTGATGAATAATTTTTTAACATAATAGGATCAAACCAATGGACACATCATTTGGAACATTCAAGGATTTGGTAAGGAATTTGTGTGTAAGTTTATTTCCATTTTTAATTGAGCTTTGTAATTTTTTTATTTATTCACCAAGCTCCCCCTATGATGTAGGCATGTAGGTGTTATCCTTTGTTAGTATGTTTTTTAATTTCATATGTTTTAATTGAAACTAACACGTTATTTAACCTCCCCTCCATCATCAAATTCCTAGATCACAAATGGCATGCTCAATGGTATCCAATGCATCCCACGTAGCAAGGACATCAATATTTAGCTTTTAAATCTTCATTTGGATTCTTGAATATATCTAAAATTAATTTTCTAACCTTATTTTGGCCACATTTGATTTTTTTTAATTTCTCAGATTTACATAGAGACTAGTGACAGTTTGGCCTAAACTGACCATGGTTATACCAAATTGACCTAGATTAGATATAACCATCAACAATAAAGTTACAGGGAAATAATTTTCACAAAGCTTGGAATTTGATTCTTTTTATCAACCAAATTCTTGATTTATATGTTTTAAAGGCATCTAGATCTATTAACTTAGTTTTATCCTATATATCTTTATCAAGTTTCATCTAATCATTGCCCAACTAAACATGCTTATACTTTGTGGTTTTACCTTCACATTGATAGGTGATTGATATTGGTCTTAATTGACTGGCCTTAATTCTTCTCGACTGGTGATGGTTACCTATTAACCAATGATCATGGTTGTCTTGAAACTAGAGATGATCATCTATAACCATCCATGGTTATTGTGTATTATAAATTAAAAACATGATATCTCTTTTTCAAATATAATTTTCTCAAAAATAAAAGAGCTTAAAATTATGAGGTTATTATCTAATAGTTTTAGGTTGAAGGATCAATTTGAACACCAAATTTACATGATTAGACCAATCAAACATTTCAGTTTGGGATTTAAAAGGAATCTAGTCAAATCTTACAAATTTTAATTTGGGTCCTAAAAAAACATTTTAAGCTTGCACATATTTGGACATTGATAACTAAAATGGATCTAGGATGGCTAAGTATTAGAAATGTTTCATTTTTGATGCTTAAGGAAAATGTTTAAATCTCAAAAATTTCAAATTGGTGTTTAAATATGAACCTAGGATAAGTCTTGAATCTTTCAATTTTGCGCTTAAAACAAACCTAGCTGCTTTTACTTCATTTAGTTTTATGATTTTTTTCTATTTTTTGCACTTAAGCCAATGGGTTTAGTAAATAACAATGTCACATTCAATTTGGTGCTTAAAAACTAAACTTTAGTTACAATTGTTTTTAACTTGATTGTTTCACAAAAAGGATAGTGCATGTATGATCTCCCCCATCTCCTATAGAGAACTCAAGTGATCAAAATCACCTTTCCATTGCATTTGGTGCCTAGTCCAAGATGCATAAATAAAGTTTCCTAGGCTCTCCCCAAACTTGCATAGTATTGGGCGATCTAAAAGAAACCCTATATTCTTTGTACTCATCTTTTATTTCCATGTATTTTTTCTTATGAAGGGGGTGTCATTATCTCTCATGAGTACTTTAGGGAAGTATGGACCTCAAGCTTCATCTCTTGGCAGTGTTTACCCCCTCTCCATGAAGGATTATATAAATTGGGATCACCCCATTGGGAAGGTGGTTTGAGTGGTTAAATCATCTCTATTATTGGCAAGACATCTTGGAACATATGATTAATTAGGACATCACACTACATTGATAAATTGATGGATGTAATGGTTGTGAAAAGGACAAATTTTTCATAACAAGATTATTGATGTGGATCAAATTGACATGCTACTTCTCTTGTGTGAAAATGTGAAAGTTTTTACACATGGGATCAATCTAGACACCCATAACTTGCAATTTATAGTCAACCCCACTTTGCCACACCTTGATAGGATTTAGGAAGTTATGATTATTTGTATTTATATCATTTATTATTTTATTACTTGGTGTGTTAGATCTAAAACTTTTATTGTTTAAACCACGTCATGAATGAGTCTATTGTCAAACATTACTCCATTATTTGAGGAGGCATTCTGACATCCCCTTGACACCTTGATTTTAACTTAGAAAATTTTTCTGTCAAAATGTTGAGTGTGTCACTTGATTAAAATAGGTAATTTTATGCTACCCAAATCAATTCAAGTTTCATGCCTTAGGAAGTATCGAAACAACAAACCATTTTCACATATTTTGAAAGAGATATCACCATTACACTACCAAAATTGATTCAAAATACTTTTCTTGTCTTATGTCTCAATTATCAGTGTTTGAAACTAATAATTTGAGCCTTGTTGGATCTTTATTTAGTATAGTCATGTTGTTCAAATTTTCCTAGCTTGTTGTCATTGAATCCTTTTTAACCTTAGTTGAGTTTTTGATTAACTTTTACAAATTTTGGATCCAAACATTGATTGATTTCAATTTAGTCCTCAACATGTAGGGAATAATACATAGATCTTTCTCTTATGGGTTACATAACTTAGGTTAATCCAATACTCAAATTTGGAAACTTTATTATTTGTGCCTTTGTTTGATAGAATCAATCCATATTGAAAGTGCCTTTTATTTTGTGTTTTGTACCAATTAGATAATTTTTATGTCTATAATAAAGTGCATAGTCTTTGTCAAACTTTTCCAAGTTTTTTAGATTAATCATCATCATCCTTTGTTTCAAGTCTATCTTTTGATGCCATTTTTGGCCAAAAGTCCTAGAACACCCTATTTGAGCCTAGATTTTGACTCCACATTTGGACAAAAGACATGGAAGCATTTACCTTACATAGTTCAAACCTATTTGGAACACATTTGAACATTAAAGTTTGGAATTTTTTCCTTAGTTAATTTTAATTGACCTTATTTGTGTAAAACATTTAACATTAGACAATTGACATTATATTATTTTTTACCAAGTCTTTTACAAAGCTATTTTGGAGATTCATCTCCACCCTCAATCAAGTTAGGTATAATTTGAACCCTTTGTCTTTTTAGACATAGTTTTTAAGAGTTTGCATAACTTTAATCTCATCTTGTTATGAAACATTTGTCATATATTTTATTATGGCTCACTACACTTAATAGAACTATATACAATCTAGGATATGTAAATGTTAGTACATAAGAGGACTTTATTTAAGACCCTTATGGAGATGATGTTGTTTTGGAGATGGATTCCTATCCACCATACAACACTTAAATAGTGGAATAGAGTCAAGACCCTTTGGCTAATTATTTAGTTAACATGCCTCCTTACATGGAACAAGATCAAGAATAAATAAACTAATATTTGGCTAGCCTACAGTTCCAAAAATTGCCCAAAATAACCTTATTAAGGTAAAATGACATCAAAATATGTGGTAGGGCATAATAATTTAACAAATCTATGAAGAGGGACTTATAAAATGTCTTATCAAAATAATGACCAGGCCTCTATTAGTGATCCTAATGCCATAGTACCAATACCATGTCAAGATACATGTATGCTTGTCACACAAAGGAGCCTCATAAAGGACCATTTAATTAAAATTTATATAGTATACCAAACATATCAATACTTAGTGCATAAATTTAACACTATATACATAACAAATGTACCTTCAATCACGCTCTTTAATAGGAGTCTTATTTGATTTGACAGGTCAAGAAAGTCAAGGTTTATACCCAGTTATGTGAAACACTTTATCATAAAACATGTTCAATACCCTAAACATTGAGGAAGTGTCCTCTAATTATACATATAACAATGAGAAACATAGGGGATAATGCATAACCAACATCTAATTTAGACTAAAGTGGTGTTATCACATGAACAAATAGTCAACAATAAAGTGTGCCCTTAACTAATACCATGAGTGGTCGACAAACATAGGGAGTAGGAGTTTGTAATTCACAAACTCAACTAACTACTTATAATCCTTAATCAACTACTTATTTTAGCATCCAAAAAAAAGGATTAAGTAGTTAGCCAATAACCAGTGTCATGTCACAATAAAATGTGATGAATCATACTCCTCCCCAACATGTGATCAATAATATTCCATAGTAGTAGACACAGTCTAGTTTACCCACATAGCAAAGGCAAAACATATTGCCATCACAATAGTGGAAACTAATGTTCCACCACAATAGGTAGCATTAAACATACCTCTTTAGTAAAAAATTAACATACCAATCCAAAACCAAATGATGTCTAACCAACAACATGTAAATATTGGTTATCATTAGATGATGAATCTCTAACATGCATCAAATTCCTAATAGGGATTAATGGAACTAAGAGGTTCTAGTGTTCCTCAAGTATCCATTAGGTAATAATTTCCTTTTATGCAAAACATTCCACAAGTTCAATGATAAGGTCTTGGATCATAAGTCCCTCTCAATCAACTAGGTATGACTAGTTAGAAGAATGTCCCTATTCAACCTAAATAGGCACAATATGGCCATATTCCTCCATCCCAACCATATAATTCCCAACATCAAGCCTACATACCTAATCTCATCTAGAATATCACACCAAATTAGGTTCAATTTCAAAAATCACATCTTAATGTACACATACATATTCCTAGTCCATTTCTTAGCCAATCCAACATTCCCTAGTAAAAATATTCACTCTACCCTAGTCAAAGTAATCTAATTTTGATCACCCAACTTCCACCTCAATAGGATAATGATATCACTAGTTTTCTATCACAAGAGCTACAACAAATGAAGGATGCAATTACCACTATCATATCTAGGAAAAAGACCACAAAGATCAAGTTCAATAATGTATTTTCTTACCCTTTCAAAATTGAATACTTAAAGATATGATTTCCTCTAGGGTATGAACCATCAAAGTTAAACAAATACAATGGGAAAGGTGATCCATAGGCACATCTGATAGAATTCTTTGTTGCATGCCAGTGAGTGACATATAATGGCATATACCTATTTTTATTATTTCCAAAAAGTATAGTAGGGAAAGCATTAGAATTATTTCTAAAATTACAAAAGATTTCAGCTTTTGATTTTGATGATCTATTGGACAAGTATATGTAGCACTTTTCTTATAATATAGAGCATAATATTTCATTAGTATACTTCACACAAGCAAAATAAAAATTAGGATAAAGCTTCAAAAGCTATCTATAGTGATGGAGATCCCTTTCAATATGATTCTCATAGTCTACCAAATAAACAACTTGTTATTATGTTTACCAAAAACCTACACATCAATATATCTTACTATCTAGAGTTATAATGTGCACATATAGTTAAATAAATCATTAAAAAAGTTTTAGTGATCAAAATATCTCTTATTAACAAAGGGGTCATTAAAATAACCTCATAAAATCAAAATAATGTCTGGACTCCAAACCAAAATAGTGGCCAAACTTAACATCCAGTCCAAGCATGAGCTTCACAAATTGAATAGGCTAATAATAATGATAAACATAAATAATTCAATCATAAAAAGAATTTTTATGGAATGGAGTAATAGATTCATAATATGTACAAATGGTGAAATCACTATCTACTCATCTTATATCACCCTTCCACCTTAATCCTAACTAACAACCTTCTCAATAGCCACAACATGCACAACAAGTGTAGCATTCTAGAAAAAAACTAGCAATTTTAACAAACACAACAATATATGCCTTTGCAAAACCCTTCTCCTCCAAGTATAAATATAAATAATCATCAATATTTGACTAACCTTGGATAGCCCATTGAATAAATATTTTTCAATATCATAGTAGCTAACTTGATTAGATGGCCCATTCTGAAAGAAAAAATTTGTGAAGGAACTAACATGCTAGACTAGTACAAGGAAAAATAGATATGTGATTTTCATCAGGTTAATGTCCATATAATTTTTAGTGTTATGTGAAAATTAGACATGTAATTTAGAATTTGTTGGAAAATGGAGAGATCACATTAGATCATTGAGCTTCCACCTCCAATCAGATCCTTGAGATTTATAGAATCCTTTTACCCAATATAAAAACTAAAAACAACAATAGTGGTTATTAAAACATCAAAAAAATAGTATCAAAACCAAGGCCAAACCAATAGACTCATAAAAATTATTAGTATAACCAACAACATCAAAATAATAGACAAAACCAAGGTCATAACAATGACAACCAACATAACTACCATGTAGTTGTACATGACTATAACTCAGTTATAGGCAATATTATAAGATGTTGAATTACAACCATTTCCATCATTCCAAGACCAATTACCAATTAGATAATACCTTTCCTAATCATACCAAATAAGCCAAACCATACTGGTAATCCTTTCTTGACCTAAAATTACACATAGGCAAAATGATAAGTAGGGATTCCCCTATTTAGACCTTAAATTGATAACTCATCATTATCTTCTGACCATGTTAATGTACATCATCAATATACATTTATCCTATCTATTCCCCATCCACCATCATTTTTTATCAATAATGGTCATGTATCTAGTTTGAGTGTGAAATAAAAACTTAGAGGTCAAAGATTACCATACCAAGTCCACAACCATCTGCCACTTCACACATCATCCAACTAGCCATTCTACCTCAGAACACTCCCTTTACTACTATCCAATAAAAGATGTTTGACATTTTGGAATAATTATAAAATATTCCAACATAAATCTCCATTGTAGATTTATTATGCACATGAACAATCCACAATAACATCTTGACATAATTCCTTGGCCAATCCAAAGTTGCAAATGACTTATCTCGTAACATATTATAAGATTTGGTTGGACACCTAACTCCATTCCAATAAGTAACCTTCAACTAAAGTGATATTTCATCCCTCAACCCACTACATAATAATGAACTATACATGAAAGTTTACATAAAGTAACACAAAGTGAAACATGTCCTCATAGACAATGGATCCGGCTTGAATATCATGTCTCTAAAGCTCATCAATCTTCTTAGGTACACCAAAATATATCTTTAAGTAGAAATAATCACCATTAAACCTTATGATAATTAAGAATGAGAATCATAAATCACCATTAACTTACCAGTTGTCATTAGGACTTTGAACCATGATACACTTTTCCATGTGTTAGATCTTGATTTGTCATATAACATGGTTTTGGGTAGACTTTGGTTACATGAGATTCATGTGATCCTATTGACATTTAACAAGTGTATCAAGTTCTATCATTTGGGAATGGAGGTGACTATTCTAGGAGACTTGCATCCATATGAGAATTATAAAAATTTAAAGGCCAAATTCAAAAGTTATAAATAGGGCAAAGGGAAAGAAATACTTATTAATCTAGAAAAATACAAAAGCATTGACCCTAATACCCTTTATTCACTTTCCCACATGTTCCCTTCTAAAATATCCAATCATTATACCATTTCAGATAATGTCCTAGGAGAGTATTTAACCCATGACACTTTTGACATTAAAAAGCTTCCATATAATCCCAAGTCCTTAGAAAGATCAAAAGCCAAAACACTCGTTCAATTGTAAAGAAAGGGAAAAGGCCATCTACATAATCTAACACTTGTCACTTTCATACTAACCTCTATCTAAGAACATGATCCTTTTGAAAGAGATGAATCATGGTTATATAATAACAAATTGATCAATTATTATAAGAGTTCCAAATATCCCATTCCTATTCAGATTATAGAGAACCAAGACTATGAAGGAGGAGGCCTCAATCCAAATCAATAGGGAACACTTGAGCTAATTTCTATGACTAGGTAAAAATGAACCTATGAACTTGGATTTAAACCCCCTTGGGGTCACCCCACTTATCTTATTTGAGTTATATAACCAATGAATAGTGAAAATGATACTAGTAATGAAATAGAGTTTGATCATAGCCAATTAGATGAACTAACCCATACCAATTTATTTGAAAATAATGTCATTTTCACCCTTCAAGTAGTCATTCATCATAATCCCCTACCATTGTATTATCCCTAATTGATAGACTAGGGCCAACAAGAATCCAACATGTTGGTTGATGAGTTTTGAAATGATTAGTCATTTTGTGATTTTCTAGGCTTTAGAGATAATGTTCCATTGGGATACCACAAAAAAGGGTTCCCAATCAAGTTGGATCCTAAAGCCTATTTTGGAAAGCGAGTAAACACCTTTAACCTAAAACAATTAAATAAAACATTGAGGTCCTTAAGTGAAAACCTCTTTGAGGTGATTTTAGACCAAAGAAAAATTAAAGATAAAGGCTATTCTAGTGGTGAAAACCTATTTCAAGCACCATAAGATGGCAGTTTTCAACCTTTTTCAAGTATAGACAAGGAGACTACCAATGATGAACTTGTCTATATGTCCAATTTTAGCCTTGAATAAGAACACACTTTTGATCAAATCATCCTAGATACAAATGATGATTAACTTGCCTATGGGTCTAAATTTAGTCTTGAATAAAAAATACCATTTGATCACATAATTTAGGAGTTCCTAACATCATTTACTACATGACTATCCCTCCCATTGGGAGATTCTGATTCATCATGTTTGGGAGAACTTGAAGAACCAATCCTAATAGAGGACTTGAACATTGAAAAATAGTTCATATCTTTCCCCACTATTCTTGAAGATAGTTCAACCCTTCTAGTGGAAGACATAACAAAGGTAAACATTAGGAATCTAGATGACCCAAAATGGATCAAGTTAGGCATGTCTCTCACTAAGGAGGAGCATGAAATACTTATATCCCTATTGAGGGAATTTTCTAACATGCTTGGCTTGGACCCCACCTTGGTTATTAATCACCTTATAGTACATCCTAATGCCAAACTAGTGAAATAAAATCTATGAAAAATGCATCCTTGTATTACTATATTGGTAAAGAAAGAGTTGGAGAATCTCTTGGAAATGAGATGTATTAGGCTAATTGATTGTTCTTAATGGATTTATAATGTTTTACCTATCATTAAAAATCTAGAAAGAATCAAAATCTACACTGATTTTAGGGACATTAACAAAACTTGACATGAGGATGACTTTCTATTACCAAACATTGACATGATAGTTGACTCCATAGTGGGTTATGAGATTCTTTCACTAATGTACAGATTATTAGGCTATAATTATATTTGAATAGCACCAAAATACCAATACAAAACAACATTAACCATTCCATGGGGAATATTGTGTTATGAGGTTATGTCATTTGGTCTTAAGAATATAGGGGACACTTATCAAAGAACCACGATAATCATATTTCATGATATGATGCATGAAATTTTTGAAGACTACAATGACATACTACGCAAATCAAATACCAAGGCTGATCATCCAACAATATTAAGTAAGATATTTGAGTGATTACATGAATACAAAGTTAGGTTTAATCCTAATAAATGTGTATTTGGCATTACTTCAAGAAAATTTCTTGGTTTCATTATGTCTTAAAGGGGCATAAAAGTTGATATAGTTAAATTATGAGCCATAATAGATATGCCACCATTAACCAATTTGAAGTAGCTATGAAGTTTGTAGTGAAATATCCAATCCATTAGATGCTTCATATCTAAATTGGTTGATAAGTGTCACCCATTTAAACACCTACTAAAGAATGGTGTAACATTTATTTGGGACAACTATTATTAGAAAGATTTTCAATGGCTAAAAGACTATCTTGTAAATCTAGAATTTTTATTACCTCCCACTCAAGGAAAGACATTCTTGTTATATCTATTAACTACTGACAATACCATGGGAGAAATTATGTATCAACATGATGATAATGGAAAAGAGCATGCAATGTGCCATCTAAGCCATACATTGGTTGTGTATGAACACAATTATATGCCCATGAAAAAAAACTTATCTTGCTATGGTCTTTGTATCTCAAAAGCTATGACATTACATATCATTTTAAAAGTAGATCCACTCCAGTATCTACTATCCAAAATAACTTTATAAGGCCATATGGCCAAATGTATCATTCTTCTTAGTGATTTTCATATAGAATATGTGAACCAAAAATCCATCAAGGGATAAGTTCCTATAGATCAGCTTGTTAAAGCACCCCTTACAGATATAGAGCCACTCATATTCCAATTTCTTAATGAATCCATTATGAACATCATTGAGACACATCTTGAGAAGAAGAAATGGAAGCTATGTTTTGATGATACATTCATATCACATGGATTAGGGGAAGGCCTTTTGTTTATCACTCCATAGGGGGATCTAATCCCTAAGTCATTCAATGTCAACTTTCCTTGTAACAACAACATGTCAAAATATGAAGCACTCATCATAGGACTTTGATAGGACGTATAGTGGAACATGCATCATCTATAGGTTTATGGTGATTCGTAGTTAATCATCAATCAAGTTACAAACCACTTTTAGACAAAATATGACATGTTGGCTCTTTACAAGGCCATGGTTGACACTATAAAGAAGTATATCACTGACATCTAGTTTGAACATATACTAAGGTCTAGTAACAAAATAATAGATGTGATGGATATCATTATATATCTTATTTGATAAAAAGATATAGTCAATGAATACCAATTTCTCATTGAAAATATGTTAGCACTAGTTCATGAAACATTAACTATCATAATGATCTATGATATTGTTGGTCCTATTTCTACTTGGTATTGATGGATCATGGAACAAGAGGAATGATAAACCAATTAAATTTTTAACAAAGCTTTACATATGAAAAATATTTATAATGTATTAATTCAAGATTGTATTTATAAATCAAGTAAAATCTTTATAAGCTTTTATGAGTGGCTATGGGATGTAACCAATGCTTGTGAACCAACTTTAATATAATCATAAAAAAAACTTAACTAAAAATAAACAAAAATACTTTTGATCATAAAAATAATCCAAAAAAACCCCCTTGATCGAAAGAGGTATAACAGATGAATGAATTAGAGAAATGAATCTAAAGTCATCAAATAAACTCTATCATAACTACAACTAGTGCACTTTACCTCCTAGTACTGATAAAAATTGATGTCACTCTATACAAAAGTCCACCCTATGAGTTGTGTCATAAAAGGCTAATGAATAGGATCAATATCATCTCATTCCCTATGATTATCATATTGTATTATAGTAAAACTTGATCAAATCCTGTCCAACTATATCAACCAACATAAGGTCCATTATAGGAACCCATCCAAGTGATAACCCCATACTCTATATCGCACATCTCTTGATGCCCAACAAACACTGATGAATTTTTATCAATATTAATGGTGCTAAGAACCCCTATCAACTCATACTATCACTAATGACTGATCAAATTCCAACCAATGCCTAAATATTCTCCCCTATCATGTGAGAGGTGAGAATCCATGTATTGAGAGAAATAAAAACAACTAAATGTATCCATTTCATGTCATGAATATTAAATATAGAAAGCCAAAAATGGAATTGAAAGCAAAAATACAAGCCAAAATTTTCCATTCAAGTATTGAAATCATATTTTGAGTGAGTATCTAACTGGAGAGGCTAATTATCCTATATCCTCCAAGGATCCTCTAGTCTCCAATAAGATACTCATATTTTATCAATCAAGAGCATCCTGAGGGACTTGTAAAGGATTGTAGGTTCTTCAAAACACAAGAAAGAAGTGATAGTGTATAAATTTTAAATTAAAAGGTGTCAGTTTTGATGAAAAAACACCTTTACATATTAGTTTCATTATATTGGTTACAAAAATCATATAAAGATACTTCAAATTATAAAATTGACCATTTCAATGTGTCTAGAATGTTCAACTATAAGCTGATTGATCACATAATTATCTTAAAATAAAATAATTATTTGTCAAAAAATTGTCTCAATAAGCCATAAATATGCTCTTATATCTTCGATTTGACCTTTGTTACTCCATTAAAAATGATGTAAAAAAATAATAATTTTGACCAAAATAGTATCAATGGGTTTTGAACCCTCATATCTTTGTTAAAAAGAGATTAATAAAATAAAAATTGACCAAATCTCCCATGATTAATTTGAAAATGTAAAAAAAATTATCTTACATGTTTGGCTTTTGATGGGGATGTGTGGTAAAATTATACTTCACTTACACAAAAAACTGCACTACCTTTTTACTTGTGGAGTAAAAATAAAAAATAAATGCACTGGGTTTTTTTGTATGGTGAAGCCCAGAAACTTTACTATGAAATTTTATTTGATTTGAGTTTTATGATACCCTAGACACTTTAAATTTATCAAAACATTTATTCTAGTCCAAAGTTTATTTCTTTACCAAATGTTACCTCGATATTTATCCGATGCAATGATTAAAAAATAATGTTGTCGATAATTATTACACTATAAAAGATAATGTGTAGGTAAAAGAGAGCTTATTTTTCTTCAAAAAAATAATTTTCTTGTCATACATAGTTAATGAATAAACTTATTCAAAAAAATTGAAGAAATTTGATATGATTACCCTTTTAGAATTCACTATGCAATATTTAACCACTATTTATTGATTTTAATGGGTCTCCTAGCTACCTTTTTTTGGACTTATAAGACTGCATTCAAAAAATAAAGGCTTCTTGCATTGGATTCATGTGTTGACCTCTATGCCACCATGATTCCACTACACATGTATGTTGTGTGTCTGAGGAAGAACTATATAAGACTTTGAAGTTACCTTTCCTCTTACTAGTGAATGGTGAATGGTGAATGGAACAAGATACCTCAATCATGATTCCTGATGAAATAATGCAATGAAATGGAGTCATATTTCATTATTGATAACCATATTTTCACTTGAATATGGAAATTGAATGCCAAATACTAATCATACCATAAAACCACAATTCATTCTTGTAGATGTTATTTATTTCAATCCATTTGAAATTTAGTACAAATCTTCTCTCCTCTAAATTTTTCCCATGGATCTAATACCACTAATAGATCACAAAACAAGAGGAATGATAAACCAATTACATTTTTAATAAAGCTTTGCATATCAAAAATATTTAAAATGTATTAATATAAGATTGTATTTACAAAGGAAGTAAAAGATTTATAAGCTTTTATTA
Source organism: Torreya grandis (assembly GCA_037957365.1). Classification (NCBI taxonomy): domain Eukaryota; kingdom Viridiplantae; phylum Streptophyta; class Pinopsida; order Cupressales; family Taxaceae; genus Torreya; species Torreya grandis. Next base: position 817,519 of record JARHVA010004836.1, read on the forward strand.
GTGGTTATGAGATGTAACTAATTCTCCTAAACCAAATTTATAAAATTAAAAATAAACTTAGGTAAAAATAAAAAAATACTTTGGATCATTAAAATAATCTTAATGGGTATTCTAACCTATATGCCTATTTACATGACCATGTTTTACCAACTAAATTATCTCATAAACAAATAAAGGCCTTCATCTATAATACCTAATGGTATACCTTACTTGGACCAACCTTATAACACTACAATTTTGATGGAACTCTACTTATTTGTTTACCTTCAATAGATTATCTAATAGCATTATGATTAGTATAAAAAGTGGTCTATGGAGCACACACTATTAGGTCCATCCTATCCAAAAATATCTTGCATATAGGGTATTATTGGCCAATAACGGTTGTAGATGCAGCTACCTATGTTAAAAGATGGGATAAATGTCAATGGAATGCAAATCTAATTTATGCCCTGACCAAGACTTTGAAACTAATTTTGGTACCATGGCCATTTGTTACATGGGGCCTCGATCTAATTAAGAAGATAAACCCCACATCATCTGATGGAAATAAATATATCTTCACTACCATAGAATATTTCACTAAGTGGGTTGAATCTATACCCCTCACTTACATGACTAAAAATCAAATTTCCAAATTCATCTTCAACCATCTCATTTACTGCTATGGTATCCCTTCTAAAATTATATCTAATAATGGAAGATCATTGAAGAATAAGGATGTCAAATTGTTGTGTCATGTACAAAATCAAACAACACTTTTCCACAACATACTACCCTCAAGGTAATAGCTAGGTTGAAGCATCAAACAAAACCATTGTCAACATCCTAAAAAATATTTTCAATGATGTAGGCCACGATTTACACCTTCATATATTCCATTCCTTCTAGGCATACATTACCAATCACTATAATCCAATAAAATCCACTCCATAATCATTTTTTTATGAAACTAAAGACATTCTTACCATTAAGGTCAAGTCACCTTCATAATGCATCTCTCTAAAATATGTTCTAGATGATGAAGACTATCAAGTAGCTCACTTATAAGAGATAGAGTTACTTGATGGAAAATGCATGGATGTAGTGAAGAACCTTCAAGCATATCAAAATTGACCTCATGGCTAATACAATTAGCATGTGAAATATAGAGTCTTTGAGCTTGGTGATCTTGTCCTCAAATAGAACCAAAAGAATACCAAGGTTGAGAAGAAGTATAAAGGCAAGTTCAAACACAACTAGGTAGGTACCTTCATCATTATTGTAGACTTTGGTGTAAGATCATATAGGCTTGCCACACTATATGGAGATGAAATTGATGAGCCTATGAACATTATACACCTCAAGTATTACTATGCTTGAGTGCCTTGGTATATTGTTTATGAGGATCATTTCAAGTTGTATCATATTGTCAACATTTCTTCTTTATATTATTATGTTATTTTATCACCCTATCAACCTACCATCCAATCACTTTGCCTATCACTTATCCATTCTATAATTCCATTCCATCAACTTAACATGTTGTTATCCATCCTATCTTAGCCAATTAGACCTTGGTTCATCCATTAGTTTCACATTTTTAGCATAAAGAATCTGAGCAATTTTACTGATTGTTTCAAGCATTACAGATAGAGGTAGCATTTTGGAGCAGTATGAAAGAAGTTTAGTAAATGTATCCTTCATTTATTAATCCCTTCTAATAGTTTTTATTTATGTGAGCCTGATTATATCTACCTACATGGGAAAATTAGTGTTTAACCAGTCTTACTACTAATTATAATTACTTATAGGAAATTTAGTATCATTAATATAATCCACTGTATCTTAATTATAACCACTTGTGGGAAAAGTAGGGGAAATATTTTTTTATTGTACCTTGATGTACCAAATTTTCATTATTATGTCATATTATGCCACTATGTTAGCTTTGCCTATTTTGTTTGAATTGGCTGCTACAATAGTTAAATTCTTCCATTATAAGGTGTAACTACTATTACTTGAGGACATTTTAGGATTATGTGGGCCATGCTTAATATATTTTGAGGTCACCTTAGTGCCCCTTTTCCATTATGCTCTCACCATTTTGTGTGCCATTTGAAGTTAGCCATGTTCCTTCCATTTTATGAACAATTTCAATCTAGCCATGTATTACCATTTTGTGAGCTTGAACCATTTAGTATGTTGTAATTATAGATTGAGTTGACATACTTAAAAATTCCAAAAACATTTGAAAATCAAGTTATAAAAACCAAAAACAATTGACCACTTATTTTCCTTAAGGATTCTGGGAACCCTCACTTAGTCACAAGAAATCACTTGTCACTTAGTTTCCCCATCCTTTTTGGCCTTTTATCCCATGATCTCACCATTTTATGAGTTCATTCCTATTCTTATATCACATCCATCATGTTTGTTTTCTATCATCATTTTCTTCTATCCCATTTTCTGGGAGAACTACATTCGGCTTGATGTTTTGTTGGATGTATCATCCATGTAAGTATGGAAGTAATTTCCACTTACCTAGTGCATATGGAGACAACTCAGCCACCCTTTCCTTTTCTCATATTTCCCCATCTTATTTGTTTGTTATTTTATCACCTACTTTTTAGGGGAAATGTTCATCATGTTGGTTCTACTAACATTGGGACTAACTATTATTTTTTTTCTTTGTTTATTTATTATTTATTTGTTTGTGTACATGTTTATTTGATTTTAGTAATGTTTCCTTGATTAAGTCTATGTATGTTCATTAGGTTATTCATTGTGTATTTATTCTTGAATCCATCCATATTCATGTGTCAACATTGTCATCATGGTTTTTATCATTAGTGCATTATTTTTGATTAAGTATTGGATGACAAGAGTTAGTCTTTATGTATATTTTGGCCAAGTTCTCATGGTTTTCTATCATGATGCCTACCATCACATGTTACAATAAAAATCAGCTTTGATAAGTCTAAATAGTAATATAACATTGATATATCCTCAGCACTGGCATCACAAACAATCAAAATCATATCCCAAATAGAGTAATTAAATAGTGAAAGAATTTCAACCTTTGTTATTTTAGATGAGCATCTCCCTACTAGAAAGTTTTCCCAATTCATATTTATCCTTTTTATTGAGTTATCATCATCATGTTTTCAATCATAAACCATCACTCTGATTTTCCATAATTAGGGTACAATGCTTATAACCACCTTTGGGAAAACCATTGTACACTGTCCCATCTACATTCTCAATGATTCTTCATGCCTTTAGGAAAACAATTGTGTTATCACCAATTTTAAGGTTAATGATTATAACTAAATTTGGTAAAATCATTCACTTTATTCTACCCAACTAGGGCATGCCTTTATCTTTTTTGTTTGCCCTAACTAGTGTTGTTCCATATTATCAATGATTATAGTTACCTTTGGGAAAATCATTATGTTATCATATCATGTTTGCCACTATTGGGGTACATTATTATAACTACCTTTGGGAAAAACATTATACACCATACCACTTGTATTCCTAATGATTTTTACCACTTTTTAGCAAATAATTATGTTCTCACCCCATCATTTTCATTTTTTGATCCAATCATTTCCCTATTTTGAGGGACCATTTACAAACCCTTTTCCAATAAATCCTTAGAGGGGGAAATTATATTTCATTCATCACCATTGAATTCATAGTCAAAATAAGACCATTTTATTCTTTGAAAATATGTTACTATGCTTACAACTTGAAACACCTTCCCAAACAAGGGTAAAATATAGACATTTAAAATTGGCCACCAATGGCTTTACACTTGATTTTAGACAAATTATTATTAATAATTTAAAATTGAGCTTAAGAGTTTCTAAATGCCTCAGAATAGGATCTTTGAGTTCTTACAGTCCTAGTTCCTTTAGTTGGATGTTATAACTCATTCTATTTTTTGGTTCTTTTTTTTCTTTTCACACTGGAGTTTCTAGGTCTCTATAAAACTTGGGGTCTATCTTTTGATGATATTGTATTGTGGTTTTAGGTCCCTATAAAACCTATTTTTGATACTACTTAGTACTAGGTGATAGGTTTCACCTGTGGACGTTATTGTTATATCCTTCATCCTTTGTTTCAGGGTTTTGGGGTCCCTTCAAAACCTGTTTTTACCTTAATCTAAAACATGTAATTAAATTAATTTGGCCCAAAAATCAATTAAATAGAGAAAATTCCCAAATCAATTAAATCAAATCTTACACAAATGTTCAAATTCCTAAAGGATATTAACTAAAATTCAAATCCTAATTAAATCCATACATGATAAATTAAATGAATTATCAAAAAAAAAAATTCAAAAATCAATGAATATCCTAAGAAATAATCAATACGTTTTGTGAGTTATCCAAAATGGAAAATCTCCCACCCATGCTTATTCCATGTTAATCATGACCATTTTAAACCTTTTAAACCTATTAGGGCTAACGAATTAAACCTAGGTTAGGATTCTACCCATTCTAAGTTGATTTTAAGACCCATAAAATAAAGCCTAGATCTCTTCATTTGAAGAGCTTGGGATAGAGTAATGTAATAATGAAAGATTTGATTCATGAAGCAAATGCATAGTGTTATAATGCCAAAATTAAGATAATACAAGCCATTTTCAAGCCCAATCAAGCCAAATCCAAGTCAACAATGGTGATAATATGAGATTTGGATAGCCAAACCTCAGTTATGAGACATTTTGAGGACAATTTGAGGAAGCCAATGAATACATGATTTGGAGCATTCAAGGATTTGGTAAGGGATTCATGTCTAACTTTCTTTCCATTTTTAGTTGAGCTTTGTCATTTTTTGTTTATTCACAAAAATCCCCCTATGATTTAGGCATAAAGGTGTTACACTTCATTATTATGTTTTTTAATTTAATTTATTTTAATGGAAACTAACACTTGATCTAACCTCCCTTCTATCATCAAATTCTTTGATAAAAAAATTATCCTTTTTAAATTAATGAATATCTAAAAAAGGAAATTCTAAAAATCAAAATATCAAGCCTTTTCATCATTTCCTTTATTGAGTTATTACACTCTTCCAAAATATCCTAAAATATCTAATTTGAGAGCCATGCCTAGTAATTGAAAATCATAATTAGATGATAAGGTTTAACTCAATTGGAGTTAGTATCAACTCACATAGGGTTATTTTTAACCCATTACATGTTTCAACTCAACCTTAACTCACCTTGGGTGATAATCAATTCTTGAGGCTATAAATATAAGACCATACCCATTCATTTCTAAGCTTGGATATTATAAAGTTATTATGTAGGATTTAATCCATAAGCTTCATATAATTAGTGTTACCATACTCAAATATTAAGCTAAGAAATCAAATCCAAGGTGTCAAGGAAAGGTGAAGCCAACAAAGCTCCTTTTATGAATATTTATTGATGCACATTTTGAGAAAGATATTTAAACAAGCCATTTGGAGCTCCAAGGAAGGTAAAATAAGGATTTATTTTACGTTTTAGTTGTGTTTCCATTATAGTTTTGTTACCTATACTCTCCTTAGTGTCTAGGCTAGGAGTGTAAGTGTTAGTGTGTTTATATGAGTTTTGTTTCTTGGAATAACACCATACTAACCTCCCCTCTACATATTCCTTGTCAGCAAGAGGAATATTAATATATGAATTAAGATGATGGGTGTTTGTGAGGAAGGCCTAGTCCTATATGAGGTGTTATAATACAACTCACAAACTAAAAAACTAGGAGGCATAAATAAAAATACAAAAAGGGTATGTATAATGAAAATAAAAATTAAGAACTAAAAGAGGAAATAGTGGTTTACTAAAAAAATATGGATGTGTGTTTGTGAATAAGGTCTAGTCCTATTTGAGGTCTTACAATGCAACTCAAAATTTGAAAATCCAAGAGGTGTAAATAGAGACAAAATACCTAAGGACCTAAGATAGGTGTTAGGCATAATGTGTAAGAGGGAACTTGAGGGTATGTAGATGCTAATATGTAATAAAGAAGTGAAATTTGAATCTATAATAAATGTTATCTCCATAATATATATATATATATATATATATATATATATATATATATATATATATATATAGAAAACTAATGAAAAGAATGAAAGTAGAAAATATTGGAAATGTAAAGAAATATATATAACTAACAAAAATAATTCTTCAATAATTAAGAATTGGTCAATTCTTTGATGATGTGTCCATTTATTTTTAATTTATAGTTACTAGATCCAAGTATGTCTTTGACTAACTATGGACCCCACCATATTATCATATTTTCCCTCTATATCATGTGTGTAATCTAACTTTAACACTAATTATACAACATCTAAGGTGTGGAATATTAATTTTTTTTTTAGGTAATTCAAGATTTGTATTGGTGATTATGTTGTAAAGCATTCATACATCACTCATCAAATAAATATAAGGTATGAAGATGGGATTCACAAATATCTTCATTATGAATGATTAAGTGAAGAGAGATATGTGTAAAGAGGGTAACTCAACCTCTAATGATAATATGGTTTTGGATCCATAAAATGAGGAGAAGGTAATTAACCTAGTGGTAGTACAAATTATAGTAATATAATCCCAAATTTTATTTTAGAACATTTTTTTAGTAACTTCAGTTTGACAATTGCACTAAGGGTGATCAGGTGTCTAAAATTTGTGTGTAATTTAAAAAATTTAACATAATTGCTTTTGGTATTTATTTTTGAAATTCCCACCATTTTTAGGTATTATGGTGTGTGTAATTCCAATTTCACATATGATTTGATTAAGAATGAATTTGGATATAATGATACAAGTAACATTAACAATAGGAATAGTGTATATCCACTTTGTGGTTGGAATATAATATTGTTACAACCAATTAAAAGATAATTAATGAGAACATATGCAAAACTAATGAGTTATGAGAATTCTATATAACTCATGATATCTCATATAAACTATGCATAAGTGTTGCTTGTTGGTTATATATTGAATTACATTTAATATTTAAGTTCTCATCGAAGTAGGAAATGAGTTAAATTATCTTTTGTTCATATGTGATACATTATTGATTCTCTATCTTATTATTTGTGTCTAAATTAGATGAAATGAACATATTTTTACATATAGAGATACATCCCTATGGCGAGATTGCTTTGGTAAGTGATCAATAGTTTTAGAAACATTATTTTAGTAATGGTTTTTAATACTTGATATAGAAAACATTGAGATTTGATTATCCTTAGTCAAGATATGAAGATATGTTGCTCCAAATATGTTCTAAAGAACTATTTATCCATGCTCTGAATATGCCTCTCCATGATCCAAAGATGTCTAGTTATACTCTATAGATCAATATAGGAACTCCAAAGATTTCTATTGTACATATATAGATTTTCCCTCTTTATATATATTCTTTTAAAAATTGCTATTCATACTAATGGAGTAAAATGATCCAGATATACATGTATTTATATTTTATAAATACAAACATAATATCTTCATATATATGTTAGTTATACTTGATTTATTATTAGTTGAATCAGTTCTAATGGCTCCCTATAAGTGCGGTATATGATTCCTAGATATCCTATTTTGAATAAATGGATTTGGATTTTTAGATCACCATTTTTTATATTATAAGAATATTCATTGAGATGTGATTTAAATACATGTTTCCTTCTCATTCTAGGGTAATAAGTTAATAGCAATAGAGAGAAAAATAGAGAGAAGAAACATTCAAGTGTAATTTGGTATAGATTTGAACATCTATATATGTTCCTTTTGATAATGAAGTATTAATAAAGTTCAACATTCCATTATATTACTAAGTAAAAGTTGATCCTATTTTAAGCAACTAATAAGGGCCCGCTTCTCTTTAAAGATCATGACAATTGGTATTTCTAGTTTATAGTTTAAAAGTGTATTTCTTTTGATACAGGTATATTTCATTTTTCTACAAGTGTGATTTCCCTTTCAATGAAAAGTGTGATCTCCATTTTAACACAAGTTAATTTTATTTTAATGCAAGTGTGTTTTCATTAAATGTAAAATTTATTTCAATTCAATGCAAGTGAGTTTTCTTATGCAAAGTGTGTCTTTCAATTCTCATAAGAAGTAAAGTTTGTCAACTCATATTCATATTAAGAATTTGTTAAGAAGAAATCTAGGTGATAATAATAAATAATCATTATCTCATTCTAAAATATTATATTATCCTACCCAATCAAGTAAGTCAAGTGAGGACACTATAGTGTCTTATGCTAGATGTTTAAGTTTTAGATGTTGATGGTGTAAACTAAAGAATCCTTTTAATAAGGAATGACATAGGGGATATTTAGTTAGCCAAACTTTATAGATTTATTTTTTATTAAAAATAGGATTAAAATCTTGTTTTTTATCTTTAGGATTTAGATATAAATAATATAGTAAACACCCCCCATATAATGAACTATTAATTCAAATATCCAACATCTCATTGTAGATAGCCTTGGACACTAGCCTTGGTATAAAATGACACCAATCCATTGATTGGTTAAATGAAAGGTATAATGAAAACCTATCAGTTTTGGTTCCATTTCTAGGACTCTTCCTAAATAAGTGTTTGTGAGATCGTATATTGGAGTTATACATAAAAATTAAAAAACATTTATATACCCAAAAAAAAATAAAAATCAAGGACTCCTTAGATTTGTGAAGTGCCAAATAAACTCTCAAGGATGATTTATCTCTAAAGAGTCCCAAATATAAAAAGAAGAAGATAGGATTCTATCCTTTTTGGAAAGATTAATAAGTGAAATAAAGTCAATTGATATCCATATAAAAAAAAATTGATTCCTCTTCTCGAAAAGGTTCATCCTTATAAATAGATGCTACAAGAGGAATTCTTTTCAGGACATGTTCCCTTATAGGGAGAATTGATCTAGAGAATCCACTTTTTGGAAATGTCAAATTTTATCTTCAAGATCTGAAAGAAGAATATTTAATCACCAATAAATATTCTCCTCCTGAGGTAGACCATAGGTTGAGAACCCAAGAAGAGAACTTGGATTGGATTTATAACCAAATTTGGGAATAAAATATGGCAGATGAACATGCATATATACAAAACCTTAATTGAAAACCTCAATAGGATATAAATTTTCCCAATCCAATAACATTTGGTCATGATGAGAGAACCTCCATGAAAAATATCTCTCCATCTATTTTACATACTTTTAGAGTTAAATCATTAGAAGATCTAAATTGGTTCCTCTTTGAATTTTAAGTTCTCCACCAAACATACGACTATGTCACTGATAATCAAAATTTGAATTTATTCCTATCTCCACTTAAGGATGCATCCATCAGAATGTCTATGGGCCTTAAGGGTAATTATATAATTACTTGGGAAGAAATGGAAATTGCATTTCTTAATAATTATCAAGATTATTGTTGAGTTAGAGAATGAAAAGAAGATTTTCAAAATCAAATAAAGTGAAGGTGAAACCTTATAATATTACCTTGATAGGTTTATGTTTTCTCATAAATAGAGTGGTTACCAAATTGTAGAGGAGGTCATCAAGATAGTCTTCCTGAAAGGCCTAGATGATTATGCACATGATGTTTCGAACCTAATGGGAAAGGGTGGCATTGATAAGTTAACATTTCATCATATTTTATCATTATTTACTAATAATTTTATGATAAGACCTAGCATAAGGAAATCAAGTTAAGGAAAATCACCTAAAGTTGTCCAATTAATGGAATAATTTGCTAATTTCAAAATAAATATTCTAGTATAATTAACATCCACATTATATGGTCTCAAATCAAATGCCAATGCCACCAATGTTGAATAGTTGTTAATATATTATCCTAGATGTAGGCTTAAACATGTGATAAAAGATTGTCCTTTAGGTAAATTAGAGGTATATGTTATTTATGATCTAAACCATGACACAAATAATTGAAATCATATTCCTACCATGAAAAACAAAGTAAAACAAGCAATACATCCATTTGAGGATGTAAACATTATCCAAATACAAGCAAACTAGTACTCCCAATCTCAAAATCAATTTGGTCCATGATTTCCCACTAATACATGGATGACACCATGAGATGGACAAGTCAAACTGAAAACATGGGGACTTCCACCATAAACAGAACTATAGGGTGTTCAATAATGGATACCATATATGTTGGGAATGCCTTAAAATCCTTGATAACCCTAGGCATAGTAGAAAAAATCACAACCACATTAGATACAGTAGTCACCACCTCAATGGCCAAATCAAAAATATAAAATGCATATATTATTTACTCCATAGGAGTTTTTTATTCCTTCACAACCTTAATCTCCACCAATTGAGTAGTAGGTTAACTAACCATAGTTAAAATCCAAAGAATTGGAAAATACTCTTATTTATGGAACTGATCAAGAAAGTGGTGTTATAAGTGGTTCAACTGAGTGTAATAATATTCAAATTAGGTTAATAAATGTATTAGGAGATTCACCCATTACCATAACTTAAATTCCCAATGAAGAAAATACACATGATTCACCTATAGTCTAATAAGAAAATGAAGACAAGGTAGAAGTCACCACAATTCCAATCACACTAACCATAATTTAAGATTCACTTACTGTTCCATTTCCTAAGAGACTTAAGGAAGAAAAACCTAGGGAGGGTTCTAAATTGATGCATGGATTAATAGAAATGAAGATAAAAATTCCACTTATAAGAGCCATTAAATATATTCTTGAATTGAATTATATAGTTAAATGATTGTGCATTAAATCACTAAGAATAAAGAAAAAATATTATAAAACAATTTAGGTAACTAGAAAAATTGCTAATTTACTAGTAGGAAACATACATGGTCCTAAATATGGAGAGCCTGGTAGTCCCTTAAAGACCACAATAATTGAGAACAAGTCTATACCAAATTTGCTTGTATATCTAGGTGCTTTGATCAACATAATGACTTTCAAAATATTGGAATATGTATCCCTCTTAGGGCTTCAGCCTACACTACAATCTTGAAAATGATAGATCAATCCACTATTATTCCTAAAGGAACCATAGAAAACATTCTAGCTACCATAGAATCCTAGGAATACCCTATATATTTTAGATCCTTCACCCTAAACCCAATAGGGTAGGATATCCAAACATTCTTGGAAGACCTTGGTTAGTTATAGTCATAGCATGAATTTATTTTATATTTGGTGGTATGACCATTTCTAATATAATTCATGACAAACAAATCTCCCTTTATCTACTTGTTAGACCTTCAATAGATCTTTCTAAATAGATATAGGTAGATCAACATGAATAAAATTAGAATAGTGTGTATTTATTATCCATTTTTACCATAAAATAACATGTCAAAGAGTTTAAGGAATAGATCACAAAATATTTGGACCAAGATATCCTTGCTCTAAATTTTGATAGCCTAACTCTAAAGTCTAAAATTCTAGCTATGAAGAATGACATCTTAGATCTAAATATTGATAGCTTACCTCTAAAGACTAATATACTAGATTCAAAGATGAATAACCATGAATGGCAAGAATTTAATTCCACTACTGAGAACCAAGATAATGTAATAAGTTACTTGGTCTGTAATATATTTGGTAAACAATAGTTTACTAGGCTCAAAAAAGTTAGAATTCATTTTTAAATTATTTTCATTATCCATTGACCAATTTTCTCTCCAAAAGTGAAACCTTTTAAAAGTATATGGTTACATTTCACATGTTACTACCACATATATGTCCATTGAATGATTTTATGAGTGAATAAAATTAGGTAAATTCTATTGTCCCCCAAAAATATCACTCATTTTTATGACAACATTTGAACTATTTTGGTCCTACAGACCAAAATTATCTCTTCCCTTTTTGAAATTTGTTCGGAGCATTCAAATTCCTCATTTTTCAAGCTTCTCAAAAATCTACAGACTCTACATGCTTAAATATATGGAATCTATCAGCTTGAATCTATAGACTCTATAGGCTTGAATATACAGACTCTATAGGAAGAAATTCTACGAACTCTGCAGGAAGGAAATCTATGGACTCTGTAGGCCAAGTTCAACAGACTTCACATGTTGATTTCTATAGACTTCATAGGTTGATTTCTACAGACTCTGCAAGAAATAAGCAAGCTCTCAACACTTAGGTGATTTCAAATTTGGTTCAACGACCAAGTTCAACTAAAAGAGTTCAATGCCAAGGTTCAACATCAGCAGCAAGAGTCAAGTGCATTTGTCAAGCTTCAAAGTTCAACCACTTCAAAGTTCAATCACTTTAAGGTTCAATGACTTCAAAACACTTATCAAAGGGAAGAAGGCTTGAACCATTAAATTGTTGAACCATTGAACCACTTTAGTTCAATAGGTTCAATGACCAAATCATTCAACGTGTTTGGTTCAAAAAATATCAAAAGGACTTAGCCAAACAAACAAAATGAATTAATTATACCATTGAACCTTGAACCAAAAGGTTCAACAGGTTCAACGTTCAATGAGTTCCCAAGTTCAAAGGTTCAACCAGTGTGATGAAGATCAAAGAGCTTAAAAAGAATAAGGAAGTGATGGACTAATGGTTTAGCAAGTTCAAAATCTTCTACATGCAGGTTCAATCAAAAGACCAAGTTTCTAACACTTAGTCATTTTTAGGGAATTAACCATTAAACCATTGAACCATTGAACCACTTTGGTTCAAAGGTTTAATGGGTTCAAGGTTCAAGTTTCAATGGGTTCAATGAGGCTTGTTTCAAAGAGTCTTGGTTCAGGCGGTCAAAGGGATGAACCATTGAACCAATGTTGGTTCAATCAGTTGGTTAAATCGGTAGGTTCAAGGGGTTACCCCAAAGCCAAAGGATCAGATACCCTTATGGAGTGTGGTGAACCAAGTCCTAGAACCCTTGTGGATGGTAGCAATTAAAAACCCATTAGAACTTAGTGGGTGCTACCACGTGTCACAATTTGAAACTCACATAAAATTGACTAAGGCAAATTTTGAAGGGCAGATACCCTTACGGAGGGCAGGAAGGAGGCACATGGACCAATTGAAAATATAAACAACAAAGGGATTTCCTTTAAGAAAAAGACTAAGGGTAGAAATGAATTCTTTCAGACTTCTATCAGAAGGAATTCCTTTAGACAAAAAGTCCAAAGAAATTCGGGGAAGCTGCAGGAGAAAAGCCTGAAAGAATTTTTGAAGGCCAAAGACAAAGTGACCGAAAAATTCTTATGGACCTTTTGTCTATGGGAAAATGTCCATGGAAAAATTCCATGGGAAAGCTTCGAAGGACTTCAAAGACAAAAGGCCATTGAAGGACCTCGAAGGGTAGGTGCCCTTGCCGGGGACTCTCAGATGCCAAATTAAAGGACACTTCCCAAAAGCTTAAGGTTCATCTTCCCTTCAAGAGGATGAAAAACAAGAAATCTAAAGGAAGTAGAAGAAAAGGCTGAATCAAGAGAAAGCCAAAAAAAGTCCAAGGGGTGACGCACTTGAAGATGTCAAAGTTAAGAATGGTGAACTAGCCGTTGGAAATTCAAACATAGTGACGAGTGTGCGAACATCAATTTCAAGGTTCATAAATAGCCATTGATTTTGAAAAGCCTTAAAGAAGAGCCAAAGAACTTAGCGACCCATTGGAAGAAAGAAGCCCGAAGGCCATCCAAAGACTGCTTGAAGTGTAGATACCCTTGTGGGGGGCTCTTCCTAACCCAAAGTGGACTATTTCTCAAGGCCCCGAAGGGCAGGTCACCTCTAGGAAAGATCAAATGATAAAGTTGAAGGAATTTCTAATGAAAGTGACATGCCCATAGATGTCAAAGTTATGATGATGAAATAGCCGTTGATCCTTGTAGGTTTAAATCTATGGACCCAAATGCATTCTAAGGCTTTAAGGCCAAGATCAGCAGGAAGTGACTAAGGAACAAAGCATCAAATTGAATCAAGGACCTAATTCAATTAACTAGAAAAGGAGGAATGATGAGGAAGGATCATAAACATTTTCACATTAAATATGTTTCTAGAAGTAGATCTCTAGGTGGACATTGAAAGATGCAAACTTTCAATAGCATGACTCATTTCTCTCCATTGAGAAAAGCAAATGGGTAAATGCCCCTAAATTCCAGCATGTCTTCTTCACAAAATTCAATGCAACATGATGTGTTACTATTCCCAAGTCCTTCTTGAAGAGGCTATATAAGGGACTCTCTTGTTATTGTAAAGGATCTCTCCCTGACGATCAGAAACAAAACTCTGCCCAAATTGAAAGGCATTACTGAGACTTTGAGCTCAGATTGTTGAACATATTTTGTTATTGGAATAAGAAAGCAAGTGACTTTTTAGACTTTGTGTTATGATATCTTTTTTTTTGGGGAAACTGTTTTTATGTCTTTTCCCTTAATATATTTTCCATTCCTTTAATTCAACAAGCAAAATTACTGAAAGTAGTCAGGAAGGTGTCCTAAAGTCAACTGTGGAGAGGCTTTATGCCCCCATAATTGTGTTTAGTGTGTTTTCTTTTTGTTTTTGTGTAAAGGTCCTTGGGATGACTTTGTGCCCTCATTATCCTTCGTATCTCACTCTTGGGCAATTCAGGTGGAGACTTTGTGCTACATCTCAATTTGCTAGTTACTACGTCCTTGGTTACATTTTGCAATTACTACCAGAAGTATTCTTGTGGTTTGTTGAATAGTACTTCTGAAAGAAGAGGAGTGCTTTCTATCATTTCCATTGATAATTTTCCTTTGATTTGCATGCATCATCTCTGAAGAAAGAGAGATGGATGGTTTATCCTACCCTTGTGTATTATTTTCTATATATATATATATAGGGAACCTCCCCTTGATGAGAGGAGAGATTAGTCCCATTTTGATGAGGTAAACCTACACATTTGGATGACCAATATTCCTACTTTGGATGATCAGACCTATTTTGTTTATCAATACGTTGATCGACAAAATAATCAATCAACAATTTTTGGCAACTCCGCTAGGGATATAACCCATTATCATTATAACCCTTATCCATTATAGACTCTACCAACTCCATCTCATGTCTTACCCATTATCCATTTATAGCCTTACCATTTTCCTCCACCTTCATTATTTTATCTAGTCTACAAAAACCAAAGTTGTTGGGAAAGAACGTGCAATTTAAAGCCTCAAGCTTTAAACTAAAGTAAGGTCAATTCTTTTCCTTTTTTGTTTCATAATCTGGCAGATTCAAGGTATACATGAAGCCAAAGGGCTAAAGGTATTGTTGAACCTATATTCGAGTTGGTACAATAAAGTAATTTTGATCTGTTTCCTTCACCATCTTGCCTCCAATGAACTAAGAGCTTTCCTCCTACTAAAGCTAGATCTCCATTACCAAACGAAGTATCCACTTCTATTGTTGATAAAGCTTTGCCAATAATTACCCCTCTGAGATTTGTTGTTCCTCCTTGCATAATCCTATAATGGCAATTCAAGGCCCCTTGGGTAATTCTTTTGGTCCTCTCAATCTTACTCCACCTCTACACGAGCTTCCATGCAGTTCAAGGAAGAATTTCCCCAAATGCTATGGTGATGGGAAAGTTTATCCTGATGAACACATTGCAGCCTTTAGCATAGCTTGTGGAGTAATTGGAGTAGAATTTGAAGATGTAACAGTCAAGCTATTTGTAAAAACAATATAAGGTGTTGCTACAAATTGGTTTTATCACCTACAGGTTTGATCAGTAACTGATTGGAATACCCTCAAAGCTAAATTTGAAGCTAGATTCAAACCTGTAGAAGATGCACATGCCCTTCTGGCTCAAATCACATAGATTAAGAAAGAGCCTCATGAACTAATGAGAGACTTCATAGCCAAATTTGACAAATTGAGGAATCAAATTCTTGTAATTACTCGACCTACAACTGAGAATATCAAATGCTTCTTCATTAACTCTCAGTTACCTGAAGTAAGTTTTCTTTTGAGACATGTTGGTCAAATAGATCTTGTTGTGGCTCAACTTTTGGCCACTGAGGTAGAAGATGATCTCATCTTATCAAGGAAGATAAGAAGAGATCCAAATAGAAATAGACCCTCATCATCTTCTAAATATTCATCTATAGGCACCACTAATCCAATGGTACAAAATCTGGCAAATGAACTGCTAGCCTTGAAAAGACAAATGGCACAAGGTATGTCTTTTGTTCCTTCATATAAAGATATGTCAAGAAGGACATTTCCAAATTAGTCATATCAAGGCAATGCTGCCAGGAATCAAGGGTAGCCAGATCATCTTCCTCCCCCATAAGGGAAATTTGCCCTTGAAGCTCCTCTAACCAACTCAGTAGTTGGATATTTGGAAATATAACATGATTTCTCTTTCCAACCTAAGTTTGAGCAAGAAAATGATGTTGATCTATTCATGGAGGATCAAGAAGAATCAGCTGGTGACTCCCACATTAGTTTCCTAAATTGCCAGGATGAACCTATAAGCAAAGGAAAAGATATTGATGGATCATATGCAGTGTTTACTAGGTCCAAGAACCAATTAGTCTAGCAAGCTGATAAAGGGAAGATAGAGGAGCAACCTCAACCAAAAATTACAATTTACTAGTCAAAGGATCTGGTGATCACCCAAAAAGTAAGTACATCAATTTCACCTTCACCTTCTACTTCAATTTCATAAACCAGCCCTCCTCCCATCCCTCCTAAAACCCAAAAGGTTGAAATTCTTTCCTCTTTTCCTAGTCCAATTCAGCCATTTGACATAATTGATCATGTCAAGAAGACCAAAATTCAAATATATGAATTTGAATATTTACATTCCAATCTTGATCAATTGGATAAGTTGGTCCAATGTGTCAATAACTAAACTATCCCTGCAAGACAAGATGTTAAGAAAATAATTCTTGATTCCCCAAAGAACATGCCCATTCCAAATAATCTTGTCATTACTCCTCTAATTGCCCCTAGGAAGATAGAACCTTTCTATGTTTCCTTATTGATAAATGGTTATCAACTCAACAATTGCATCATTGATTTTGGGGCATCTGACAATGTCATGCCTGATAAATTAGCTGAGTCTCTAGGTCTCACACTAACCAAAACCTTTGGGAGATGTTTCTCCATGGAGACCAAGCAAGTACCACTACTAGGGCAAATCAAAGATACCCAATTTGCATTTGCAATGTTTCCTGATAAGAGAATCAAGATGATTGTCTTGGTAGTTGACGTCCCAGCATCTTATGATATCTTGCTTGGATGAAATTTATACAAGGATGTGGGAGGAGAACTAAGCATGGAACTATCTGAGAAAAGGATCCCTATCCAAGGTGTAATGAAGAGATTGCTCCTTGAAAAAGAAGCAAAATATGTGGTCACCCAAATGTCGGCCCCTAAAACACAAATTCTATTTGATTCTTTAGGCAAGGGTAATTATTTCATGACCACAAAGAATGTTCATGTTTCTATAGATGAAAGTCCTATAGCTAACAATCCAAGAATTGATCCGAACAAGACTTCAAGAGAATTAGTAGGGTGTAGTAAAAATAAGGAAAGATCTTCCATCTCTAATGAAGAGAATCTAATAAGAGATCAGCTTCTAATGATGTTTGGATTTTGGAATCTGATGGTAGCAATTATTCCACCAATGATGGAGTCAGGACTGTGTTGATATCTCCTCAAGGAGATATTCTTCCTTCATGTAATTTGTAATTTAGCAACACCAAAAACATAGTTGGATGTGAATTTCTATTGCTCAAGATGAAGAGATTAAACTCCTTCACATCAAAGGAGATGCTAAGTTGATAGTTTGTCAAGAGTTTGATGTGGACGATCCAATCATGTGCTGGACTAAACTAGAAAAATAACCAATTATGGTAATGGACCATGCTACTGAAAATCAAAATCAGGCAAAGGAATCCTTTGCCAAGAAAGCAAGGAGTTATGGCTTTCAAATTGAAGACCACATCCTGCCATGGGGCAAGAAGAAGAAAAACAAAGAGGAAGACATAAAAAATTGGTTTTTTGGTGGAGAGTTCCATTCACCCATGACCATTTTTGGGGACAAAATGTCTTCTTGCTAGTTTATTAGGATAGAGCACTATTTTCACTACCTCTTAGGGAGAAGCATCTAAAACACTTCAACTCTTGAAGTATCAAATCATTTCATTTGTACATATGTATATTTGTATAGTTTTTATTTCTATTTTGTTTTGTTTGTTTCCATTTTTGGAGCCTTTCTTTTTGGATAGCATGACTCTGTAGCCTAATGGTACACATGAAGACACTGGAGATTCTAGACTCTACTCCATTCAATTTTTTTTTACAATTGATAGAAGTTCCCCAACTGGAGCTAGCTATTATCCCCCAAAAATATGACTCATTTTTAGGACAACATTTGAACTATTTTGGTCCTACAGACCAAAATTGTCTCTTCCCTTTTTAAAATTTGTCCCGAGCATTCAAATTCCTCATTTTTCAAGCTTCTCAAAAATCTATGGGCTCTACAAGCTTAAATCTATGGAATCTATAGGCTTCAATCTATGGACTCTACAGGCTTGAATCTACAGACTCTGCAAGAAGAAAATCTATGGACTCTATAGGAAGGAAATCTATGGACTCTACAGACCAAGTTCAACAGACTTCACAGGTTGATTTCTATGGACTCTGTAGGAAACAAGCAAGCTCTCAACACTTAGGTGATTTCAAAGTTGGTTCAATGACCAAGTTCAACTAAAAGAGTTCAACATCAAGGTTTAACATCAATAGCTAGAGTCAAGCACATTTGTCAAGATTCAAAGTTCAACCGCTTCAAAGTTTAATCGCTTCAAGGTTCAACAACTTCAAAACACTTATGAAAGAGAAGAAGGCTCGAACCATTAAACTGTTGAATGATTGAACCACTTTGGTTTAACAAGTTCAATGACTAAATGGTTTAACACATTTGGCTCAAAAAATATCAAAAGGACTTAGCCAAACAAATAGAATGAACTGATTGAACCATTGAACCTTGAACCAAAAGGTTCAACATGTTCAAGGTTCAACGAGTTCACAGGTTGAAAGTTTCAACCAGTGTGATGAAGATTAAAGATCTTAGAAAGAACAAGGAAGTGATGGAGTAATGGTTCAGCAAGTTTAAAAGCTTCTACAGGCAAGTTCAATCAAAAGAACAAGTTTCTGATACTTAGACATTTTTAGGGAATGAACCATTGAACCATTGAACCACTTTGGTTCAAAGGTTCAATGGGTTCAAGGTTCAAAGATCAATGGGTTCAATGAGGCTTGTTTTAAAGAGTCTTGGTTCAAGTTGTCAAAGGGATGAACCATTAAACCAAAGTTGGTTCAATCGGTAGGTTTAAGGGGTTACCCCAAAGCCAAAGGATCAGATACCCTTGCGGAGGGTGGTGAACCAAGGCCTAGAACCCTTGTGGAGGGTAGTGAGCAAAAAATTGATAGAACTTAGTGGATGTTGCCACATGTCACAATTTAAAATTCACATAAAATTGACTAAGGCAAATTTTAAAGGGTAGATACCCTTGTAGAGGGTAGGAAGGAGGCACATGGACCAATTGAAAAGACCGAAAGACAAAGGGATTTCCTTTAGGAAAAATACTAAGCCAAGAAATGAATTATTTTAGACTTTTATCTGAAGGAATTCCTTCGAACAAATAGTCTGAAGAAATTTGGGGAAGTTACGGGAGAAAATCTTGAAAGAATTTCCAAAGGCCAAAGACAAAGTGACTGAAATAATTCTTGCAAAATTTTTGTCCATGGGAAAATTTCCATGGAAAAAGTCTATGGGAAAGCTCTAAAGTAATCCAAAGACAAAAGGCCACCGAAGGACCCTAAAGGGTAGGTGCCCTTATGGGGGACTCTCGACTACCAAATTAAAGGACACTTCCCTGAAGCCAAAGGTTCATCTTCCCTTCAGGAGGATGAAAAATAAGAAATCCAAAGAAAGCAAGTAGCATAAAAGGCTGAATCAAGAGAAATCCAAAGAAAGTCCAAGGGGTGACCCGCTCAAAGATGTCAAAGTCAAGAACGGTGAACTAGCTATTGGAAATTCAAACATAGTGACAGGTGTGTGAATGTCAATTTCAAGGTTTGTAAAATAGCCATTGATTTTGAAAATCCTTAAAGAAAAGCCAAAGAACATAGTGACCCACTAGAAGAAAGAAGCTTGAAGGCCACCTAAAGACTACCTGAAGGGTAGATACCCTTGTGGGGGGCTCTTCCTAACCCAAAGTGGACCGTTTCTTAAGGCCCCAAAGGACAGGTCACCTTCGAGAAAGATCAAATGACAAAGCTGATAGAATTGCCAAGGAAAGTGACATGCCCATAGATGTCAAAGTTGTGATGATGAAATAGCCATTGATCCTTGTAGTTCTAAATCTATGGACCCAAATGCATTCAAAGGCTTTAAGGCCAAGATTAGTAGGAAGTGAATAAGGAATAGAGCATCAAATTGAATCAAGGATCTAATTCAATTAACTAGAAAAGGAGGAATGATGAGGAAGGATCAGAAACATTTACACATCAAATATGTTTCTAGAAGCAAATCTCTAGGTGGACATTGAAAGATGCAAACTTTCAATAGCGTGACCTGTTTCTCTACATTGAGAAAAGCAAATGGGTAAATGCCCCTAAATTTAAGCATGTCTTCTTCAAAAAATTCAATGAAACATGATGTGTTACTATTCCCAAGTCCTTCTTGAAGAGGATATATAATGGACTCTCTTGTTATTGTAAAGGATCTCTCTTTGATGATTAGAAACAAAACTCTACCCAAATTGAAAGGCATTACTAAGACTTTGAGCTCAGATTATTGATCATATTTTGTTATTGGAATAAGAAAGTGAGTGACTTTTTAGACTTTATGCTGTGATATCTTTGTTGTTGGGGAAACTATTCTTATGTCTTTTTCCTTAATATATTTTTTGTTCCTTTAATTCAACAAGCAAAATTAGTGAAAGTAGTTAGGAAGGTGTCCTGAAGTCAACTGTGGAGAGACTTTGTGCCCCCATAATTGCCTTTAGTGTGTTTTCTTTTTGTTTCTATGTAAAGGACCTTGGGATGACTTTGTGCCCTCATTGTCCTTTTTATCTCACTCTTGGGCAATTTAGGTGGAGACTTTGTGCTACATCTCAATTTGTTGGTTACTACGTCCTTGGTTACATTTTGCAATTACTACTAGGAGTATTCTTGTGGTTTCCTGAATAGTACTTCTGAAAGAAGAGTGCTTTCTGTCATTTCCCTTGAGATTTTTCCTTTGATTTGCATGCATCATCTCTGAAGAAAGAGAGATGGATGGTTTATCCTACCCTTGAGTATTATTTTCTATATATATATATATATATATACATATATATGGATCCTCCCCTTGATAAGAGGAGAAATTAGTCCCCTTTTGATGTGGTAAACCTACACATTTGGATGACCAATCTTCCTACTTTGGCTTATTAGACCTATTTTGTTTATCAGTACACTGATCGACAAAATAATCAACCAATAAATTCCATCCTTTTAAGTACTAAACAAATTGGAATCCATCATGGTAAACTATCAAATATCAATAGTTGGTTAACTGATCAATAAGAAAGTAAAGTGTTTAATGTATTGGTATGTCACTAAAATCCTTTACTTTGGATTATAGTGATATGAAATGAATACATCCCAATGTTTATACCCATCGCATCTACACTGAATATGTTAGACCAATTAGACAACCACATCAGAGAATTAACCCATCCTTGGAAGAAATTATAAAGATAGAGATATAAAAACTATTGGAAGTTGGTTTTGTTTACCCCGTATCTGATAGTTAATGTATTTCATATTTAGTCATTAGACCTAATAAGAATGTAAAATAGAGAGTTTTTGTAGATTATAGAGAATTAAATAAAGCCACAATGAGATATTACTTTCATTTGCCTCTTATTGATCACATCTTGGATAACTTGGTAGAAAAGTAGTACTTTTATTTCTTAAATGAGTTCAATGGATACAATCAAATTAGAATATCCCCATAATATCAACATAAAACTACATTTACCTTTCCCTAGGAACATTTTCCTATATAGTCCTTCCATTTGGATTATGCAATGGACCTGCTACCTTTCAAAGAGTAGTGTTAGCCATATTTTCTAATCATACAAATGATTATGTGGAAGTATACATGGATTATTTCACTGTCCATGGGATGAAGCCTTGATAAATTTGGATAAAGTGCTCCTAGATGTGAAGAACATCAAGTATATTTGAGTCATGAGAAGTGTATAATAATTGCTGATGAAGGGATAGTATTAGGACATCATATATCTTTTTAAGGAATAAACATGGATCCCAAGAAGATTGTGCTAATTTCTAGTCCCCCCATTCCTCAAACAAAAGAATATATCAAATGTTTTCTTGGTCATGTAGGATATTACAAAATATTTATTAAATATTTTAGCAAAATAGTTGCACATATGTTTTCCTCGCTAACAAAAGATAGTGAATTTATATGGAATTATAAATGTCAAGAATATTTTTAAAAATTAAAAGAGAAACTCATGATTGATCCAGTTTTGAAAGGACTTAATTGGGAATAGTTTTTTCATATCTATATTGATGCTTTAAATAATGCACTAGGGGAAATTATATAACAAATAAATGAGGAAGAAAAAATGTATGCCATTTATTATATCAACAAGAATCTTAATCCCATAGAGAAAAAACTAAACTACCACAAAAAATAATTTCTTGATGTTTATGCCATAAATATGTTTAGACATTACATTATTGGTTATCAGATATTTATTTATACAGATCATTTAGTTATTAAGTAATTAATGAATAAACTAGTATTAGGTGGGAGAATTACTGGATGGCTATTACTATTGCATGAATTTGACATTACCATCATAGACAAACCTAGAAAGTATTTTTTTTTGCTGACTTTTTGTCTAGATTGATCACTATAGGTGAAGATGAACCTAAGGAGGATTATTTTCCAAATGAACAACTATTTTATATATCTACATAATCCCCATGGTTTATAAACATGGTAAATTATTTGGCAACATATAATTTTACTCATTCCTTTACTTTTAAATAAATAAAACATTTGATTAGAGATAGTTCTCATTTCAAATGGTTTAAAGTCATGTTATTTAATATTAGACTTGATCATGTACTTTGCATGTGTGTCAAGGAAGAATTATTTGACATCATAAGAGCATGCCATAGTGAATTAGGAGGAGGAAATTACTTAGAAAAAATGGCCATTCATAAGATTTATGGTGTAGCTTATTATTTTCCATCTCTTTACAAGATTGAAAAAAGGTTTGTATGGAAATCTAATCCTTGCTAAAGGATGGCAAGCCTACTTTATCCTTACAAATTACTCTCCATCCTCAAATAGTTTTAGAATCATTTGAGAAATGGGATTTGGATTTTGTTGGACCAATCAACCCACCATTTCAAGGAAAAGAGTATTTATTAAAATTTATTGATTATGATACTAAGTGGGATAAAGTGTAGGAACTCACCTTTGCTATGGAGGAAATGGTTTTTTGTTTCCTATATCATAGGATCATGTTGAGATTTGGAGCTCCTATATATATTGCTTCTGATCAGGGGCCCCAATTCATGTCTAACATGATTAAGGATTTCATAGAATTATACCAAATCAATCACAAAAAATCCTCACCATATCATCTCCAACCTAATAGGCAAGTGGAAGTCACCAAATAAGAGCTTGAAAACACTTTGACCAAAATAGTGAGGAGTAGTAGGAAAGATTAGGTAGATAGAGTACCTAAAGTAGCTTCGGCATATAATACAACATGGAAGACTACCATAGGATTCTCTCCATATGAACTTATGTTTGGAAAAAAAACCTTTGTTGCCAATAGAGTTTTAACTGTAGACATCAATTGATATGGGAATTAATCTTGATGAAGCATAGAAGGAAAGAGTCATGCAATTGAATGGGCTAAATGAACTAAGAATGGATGCACTCACTCAAACCAACATGATCCAAAAGTATCAAAAATAGTGGCATGATACTAATATCAAAGAAAAATAATTTTAATAAGGTTATTGGATGATTCTTTTTTATTCTAAATTCTAGAATTTCAAAGGTAAGCTTAGGACAAGATGGTTGGGGCCATCCCTGGTGAAAACTATTTACAATAATGGCTCTATCCAACTTCAACCAATTGATGGTGACCAAAGAACACTTTTGGTCAATGGTCATAAACTTAAAGTATATATAAGACCTCTCAACAAGGAATAACTCATTGAACATAATCAAAACCAATTTGACCTTATGGAAGAACCTGGTTCTTCCACTAAGGTTGAATGATTTTTGTAGTAAACATATAATAAGGGGGAATGATGAAAACCATAAAATGTTGATTTTTATACCTTCAAAAATTTAAAATAAAAAAATTATAAAAATGAAAAAAAAAGTATAAAAAATAAAAAATAAACTAAAAATAAAAAATAAAAAAAACTACTAAAAAGTGAAAACTAGAAATGGCGCTTTTCAAATGAAACTTCTATAGTAAACATGAAATGAATTTTTATCTTGTTAGAAAACTTATATTCACAAAATTGTTTATCCTTAAAAGATACATGTATTCTTTAGGTGATAAGCATGGATCCTTACAACATAGGTACAATTATACTCCTTGTTGGTTCTAAGTTGTACACCTTGTACACAGCCTTGCACACTTGAGAGATAATGGTAAGCTATGATGAAAAAAACACTAGTAAGTAATTGTCTTTAGGGAAGGGATTGACATCAAGATTAGAATAAATGTAAAAAATGATTGAGGCACCTATAAAGGCTATGGTTAGCTCCTTGTTACTTTTTGGCTTTGCCTAAACCAAGGTGAAAGGACCTATGGGGTAGCTTGATCACAAGGAGAAATTTTATAATTCCACCTCCATAGGGATTTTTAGCACAAAGAACATATATAAATAGTGAATAACCAAGTTTTCAAACTTCACCCATGAAGGTTTGTCACACAAAATGAAAAAATTTTCTAAGTCATATACAAGCTACTAAAGACATATTGGGAAAGAGACTAAAATCTTCATTCTATAGAATATTCAATAATAGGGGTTGAATAAAAGACTACAATGTTAGATTTTAAAACACAAACTACAAAAACATTTCAAATATTCAATATCTTATGAATTTCCAATGAAAATAACAATTTTAGTATGCAAAGGTCATATTATCTATGGGGTAGGATAGGGCAGGATAAGTTAGATGTTAAAAAGGAGGGTGGTGTGCTGGTGGTTTCCAAATAATAGGGTATCTTGTAGTATTTAAGGACAATATTACTTATCAAATATGTAAAAAAAACATCAAATGAAAGTTAATGGTAAATACCAAATGATCCCTCAGAGACTAGAACATACACTAAAACTAATCTTTCAAATGGTTTTCCCTATCAAATCCATAAACCTAGGGTTCCATAATAAGTTATTTAGGAACCTATCCTAAAGTAATGCAAGAAGAGTTTATAATCTAAATATATGCTCAAACTGACAACTAGTTCCTGAGCATAAACCCAAATACCCAATCAATAATTATCTTAAAACATGTTATTACACTTTATCTATAGGTTATAACAAAGAACCAAAAGCATTTTCATTGACTAGAAAAGAAATATTACACACATCCATATTTTAAAATGATGCCATGGGGACAAGCATGGTAAGATTTATATTTTGACGAGGGAGACATAAACATGCTCTCAAATATTTCTAATGGATATACAACTACAACTAGCTTAGCAAGGGAGACAAAATACACACATGGAAATTGATCCCAAATTTTATTTAGAACCTAGACTTAGAGAAAATGAACACCTTAAATAATGACCAATAATAACATTGAATAGAGGAGAAAACACCTATTTATACATTTTCACATCTGAGACTATAGGTCAAAATTTTCAAATTTTCAAAACACACTTTAAATTCAACAAAGATGCTTCCAATCAGAAAATATTCCCTTGCCATGCCTATAATCTTCATCCATTTGCAAGAAAAATCAATGTTCTAACTACCTCTATAAAGAAAGATTAATATTTGTAACAAAATTTCTATTTCATGATGGGGGATGCCTCTCACATGATCTATAAGGAGAATATTCATCGTATAGGGCCCAACAAACTTTGTCATTATATGAAACTACCTAGGGATATGCTCGACCACTTACCTACATAGTTGGAAACTTCTGGATAAATTCCCTTCCTCTCATGAACACCATGGAACAACTTAATTTTCCATGATTTCTTATGAATATTTTGGATCCATGTCCCTTTTAATTATCTTATTTGGAGTGGCCCACCTTGGAATTGCAAACCTATAATATCATTCCAAGGAGGAGCTCAGGAAAACAAAGCAAAATGAAAATACAACTTTGATTATTTTCAACTGTTTACTTTTTGGCTCCAACTTATATTTTCACATTTTTTCATATTGTATCTTTTCTTCTTGAAAATTTTACTTTTTAGGGTTTCCCCCTTATTTCCCTTTTTAATGCATAAATGCATTATTTTACTTTTAATGTATTGGGGAGATTTTGACCCCACTTGAAAATTTGTAATTTATGAAATTAGAACTTATAGTCCCCCTAAGAAGTTCCCCTAGGGAATTTTAAAATGAGCACATAAGGGGTTAGTAAAGCCATTTTGAATTATAATGCATTGAACATAAACTTTTCATTCTTATAAATTCCCTTCTCATATAAGCTTTACCTGGGATCTGCAAAAAGGTCATCAATTTTATGAACATAAGCTACTTCATATTAGTATCCAAAAAACATAATAATAATAATGTCAACAAGTTGTAAACTATAAAAATATACATTGCATATGTAAGTCATAAACTTCAAATGTACCTAAAAAAAACTAGTGACATATAAATGTTCAACCTTTTTACCCTTTACAACGTCCTTGCGAGATAAATCATGATCTTATAGATAAAGGGACATGTGGATATTTTATCAAATTTATAATTGATTTTAAAACCCTTGACTTCCTTTGTAGCTACCATGACTCATAATTTGAATAGTCAATCTTCTATCAATGGAAAAACCTCCATGAACTCACATTATATAGTATTTTTTTTATCATGATGTGTATGCCTATGTGGCATTATCATGTCAATTTTTTCATTAAATTTACATGTGACCATTACCCCTAGGACATGTGTCAACATGTTACTGGGCCTATATCTTCAAAAATTCCACCTAAGATTAACACTGCTAGTTCCTTGTCTTCATGATGAATGCTAATGTTCCACTTGGTATTTATGTGGGCTCTTAGTGTTTATTTAGCACTAAATTTTATTATGAACTATTAGATATCCATAAAGACCCCCATGATCATGCCACTTGGATAATATGTGGCTTTTTGCATCTTACACATTTAATCTCTTATAGGATAGTGGCTTTTTGCCATGTGGTAGCTCCTTATTTAGCCCAATTCCTTTGGCAAGTCATCTTTCATTCAAACCATTGATCTTGAAGCTCAATATAATGTAGACCATCGATCATGTTTACCATGGATCAAATGCCATTTTCTATCAACTTTGGCTTAAATTTGATGTCCATAAACACATCAATTGATAGCTATAGGAATGTCTTTGATGGGCATGTGACTATCAAATTTAAACCCCAATAGATAATCATCAAGCTTAATTTTGAAATTTGTACATCCATCATTTGATTTCCATGAGAAATTTTTTAAGGGCACACAATCATCAAATTTAATATGCAATAGATAGTCATAATGGCTTAAATTTGACATTAACATGCCTGTCATTTGATGTTCATATGGCTGTCAATGATGTCTATGTGATCATCAAATTTAAGCCCTAATGTATAATAGTTGAGCTTAATTTTAATGTCCATGTGACTGTTAATGGTGACCGTGTGACCTTCACACTGCTTGTTCAATTCCTTTGAAAGATTGCATATTGAGTAAAAAAACATGAAGGAACCAAACTTGTAGGAGATGTTTCAAGAAATGAATAAAATCATTTCCATATAACTCCATTAGCATGAGATTATTTCTAAAAAAACTTATAAAACTACAAAAGTGAACTGACCCATTTATTTATGTGTTTTCTTTGAGATCTTTGAAGAAGTCCTCATTCCAACTAGCACCATCAATCCCATTTGCATGGATCAAGCATGGAACACCAATATCTATGCATAGGGTCCAGTCCTTTGCTCCATGTCATTTTTATCCTGGTAAAAATTTCATTTGGATAATTATTCTACAAGAATTCCCTTTTGGCCTTTGGGACTTTTATTTTGGGTCTTTTATCTTTGACATTCCTATTTGCATCCGACCTTTGGTCCTCAATATTTTTGTCTTCATTAGGATAATTTTTTTAGATATTTTGTTTGAAATAATTTCCTTGAAGAAACTAAGTGTTTTACCTTTCCCAAAGAAATTAAACTTCACACTTTTGCCAAATAAATTGAGTCTTACACTTTTATCAAAGAAATTTAGTCTTGTTGGGATTTTTGTGCAATAAAAATGCTTGAAGAAAAATTACCCTTCAGACATTTTTCCACGGATAAAAATATCAAAAAAAATGGACCTATATATTTTTTACCATAGATAAAAATTATAAAACAAAAAAGGACTATACATTTTCCTCACAATAATGCAACTTCATCGAGTTGTTTGTCATGAATAATTTAACTAATGGAAATAAATCTTTAGATTTTTTTTGCAAATCAAAAATCCTAAGACTTATTTCTATAAAAAAAATGTCTCAACAAAAAAATTGAAGACCTTAAGGATTTATATGCACTACATAAAGATTAAATTAAGAGCTAGCTGATTTAACACAAAACTTGAGATATAATGAACATTAAAAAACATGACTTAGGATGAGGACTTGGGCATTTAAAATTGATAATGGCTGAATTAATTTAGTGAAATTTTGGGCACTAACACTTACTCTCACTTGGGGATGCATACTTCTTGTGGGTGTGTAAAAAAATCCCAAAAATGTAAGACTAGGTGCCAATCTATTGGGTCACAGAGTCCAAAATTAAAAATTTATCATTAAACATTCATAAAGTCTCAATAAAGCAATGGTAGAATTGACAAAAATAGATCAAGAGGACCTAAAAATGAACAAATGATAGAAACATGAAAGGAAACTATACAAATTGGTCCTAAAGTAGAGGGGTAATAAAGCAACAAAACAACATAAATACAAAACACTATACATGTTATACATAATTTTAGTTCATGGACTCAATCAAGGAAGTATTTTAGATGTTTTCCATTGATTGGAAATTGTAATATTTCACCATCTAGGTCTCTTAGGAAGAAAGTGTGCTACCTAATCTAATAGTTAATGGAATAAGAACCCATCCACAAGGCATCAAATTTTCCATTCTTTCCCTTCTCCTCATGCATATTGTCTCAAAGTAGAACCATATCACCTACTTGAAAGGTTATTGGAGTTTTCCTATCAAATATCTTTTTCAAAATTTCCTTGAAATTGAGGTGTATTTCATGTGTTTGTCTTTGAATTTCATTAAGTTCAATAATATGGTTCATCCTTATTTCATAGTGATTGATTTTCTCATCATTTTCAAGTTCTTGCATGATTTGATAGGTTAGAAAATAAAATTCATAGGTAAAACTTTTTGAGATCCATAAAAAAGATCCAAAGGGATTTTGCCTATAAATCTCTTAGGCATGATCTTATCAGCCCATAAATCAAACTTTAGTTTTTCACCCCACTTTTCCTTATTTGCCTCCAAAGTTTTTCTAATAATTTTGAGTAAAATCTTATTATTGGATTCTACTTACCCATGCCCTTGAGGGTTGTAATTAGAATCATAGGTCAATTTAATCCCATAATCTTTGCATAATGCCACTAAAGGATTGGATTTGAAACTCTTGGCATTATCAATAATAACTTTAAAAGGCACACCAAATCTAAAAAGAATTTGATTTGACAAAAAATCCATAACTACATGGTGTGTTGTTCTCTTTGTATGGACTACTTCAACCCATTTTACGAAGTAGTTAGTTACAAATAGTATCCATCTATGTCTATTGCTTGATGAATCAATAATTTATCTAAGCAAATCCATTATTGATTGTTTGAATGGGTTTTCAATTGTCACAGGTTGTAAGGGGAGAGAACCTAAAGCTTTCATCCTCCAAACAAAGTGCTTACATTACTAACACTTTCTAGCTATCTAGTCAACAACTTTGAACAATAGCCACCAATAACCATCTCTTAGAATTTTATGATCTATAACCTTAAATGCAAAATGGTCACAACATAATCCACTATAGAAGTCTTTAATCAAGTCAATAGTTTTTTATTTATTTTAGCACGCATCTTAGGAGAACCCCATCCAGATTCTTCCATGCTAGTCCATTTTCAGTCAAGAGGTGTTTTAGGGAAACAATATTGAGAGTTATTTGACTCTTACCCAAGTTAGGGGGACAATTAAAATTTAGTAAAAAATATCTCTATAAGATAGTGATATGTTAAATTGACTCAAAGAATCATCAATGTTAAGATCATAGGGGTTTACCTCAACAACTTACAAATGGGTCTCAACTATAAGCTTGGATAGCCCCATCCATCTTACTAACTTAGTGGTCTAAATATTCATGTCATACTCTTGTAACTTATTGACCCACCTGTACATCTTGTGAGATACTTTAGTCTAAGTCAAGATGTCCTTCACCATGGTATGTGGGACATAAGCAATAATCTTTAAACACAGAATATAATGCCTAAACATCTTGATAATTTTCAAAAGAGTGAATGTTTGTTCTTCCATAATGGTGTAATTCATCTTAGGACCTTGCATAGCTTTGCTAAAGAAATCTATCGGTTGCTTATGACCATCTTTATTATTTTGTAATAGGGTAAAAACAATAGTATTATATGATACAAAAGAGAATATATGGAATGGCTTTGTGTAAACAAGGTTGGCCAAGATAGGAGTAGATTTAAAAGCTCCCTTGATGCCATTGAATGATTGCATGACCTTCTCCTCCCATTTGATGATCTCATCCTTCTTCAACATTAAATTAATAGGTAGAGTAATATTTAAAAAAATGGAAACAAACCTCTTCACAAAGTTAATTTATCCAAATAAAGATTGAATTTCTTTCTTAGACTATGGGATAGGCACTTTATCAATGGATTTGACCCTTTTAGGGTCAATTATGACATTAACCTTAGACACTATATGTCTTAATAACTTAGCCTTTTAAAATCTAAAGTGGCACTTCTTAAAATTAAGTGAAATGTCAAACTCCCTACATATGATTAACACTTTTTCTAAATACTCCAAATGTTAGTCTCTAGTCTTGGAGTACACAATAATGGAATCCTAATACATAGATATAAACTTATTAATTATCCATATAAAATCAATGTCCATAGCTTTTTATGAAATTTGACCAGCATTTATCAACCCAAAAAGCATCCTCATATATACATACGTTCCCCAAGGTGTTGTGAGCATAGTTTTGGATCTCTCAAATTTTTTCACCACAACTTGGTTATACCCTAAAAACTATCTAATGTGGACGGACAACATCTTTGATCTAGTAACACTTTATAGTAGGTTTTCCATACTGGGTAGGGGATATTTATCTTTCAAATAAGCTTTATTCAAATTTCATAAATCCACACACAAGAAGATATCACCATTATTATTTCTCATAGGACTTAAATTTAACAACCCATGACGAGTGCCTGATGGGATGAATGATACCACCATACCTTAGCTTCTTTAACTCATCTTGCATCTTAGTGGTCAAGATGGGATTAATATGTCTTTGTTTATGCCTAAAAGGCTTCCTATCAGGACGTAATGTTATGACATGTTGGAACAAGTCTTCCCTATATACTTTTAGCTTATAATAAGACCATGCTAAATAGTCTTGGTATTTTTTTATCAGCTGCATGTAAACTTGTTTCTCATATGCACTTAGATTATTACCTAGCCAAACCTTTCTTGGATTCTCATGATAACCCAAATAAAACTTAGTCACATATTTTGAAATAGATGAGTCTCTCAACTTAATTTTATTGGTTCCATCAAAAGATGATTCTAATCTTACCAATCCTCTATGGATCATGCTTGTCTTTAGCTAAATAATATCCTTCCCATACAAGGTTTCCTTTCCATCATAAAATAGAACCATAGATTCCAAGTTTATGAGTTGATCATGGAACTAAACTTCACAATTGAGAAACCTCTTAATCTGCTCATCATCATCAATCACCTATGAATGATGAAAATTATCTGGGACTGAAGGCCTAACAAGGACCTCCACCTAATATCGACAATGAGGGATCATATTTTCAATATCAAATTGAGCACCTAACCTTGCAAGTTTTTTAGCTTCTTAGTTGAAAATTCTATCATGATAATAGAGATTAAATGCATCAAAAAATTCAAGCAAATCCTAGACAAAATTTCAATATTGTTTCAACATTTTTATTTTTGTGGCATAAATATTATGGACTTACGTAACCACTAGCTCAAAATCTTCCTTGAAAATCAAACTTTTAATTTCATATTCACAAGAAATTCTTAAACCAAGCAATATTTCCTCATACTCAGTAATATTGTTAGTATACTCAAAGGACAGTCAAAAATAAAATATGAAATAATTACCATTAAGAGCATAAAAAAAACTCTAGCTCTATTTCCAAGACTAGATCAAGCCCCATCAAAACACATATTCCAAACTACACTTTTTTTATTTGGTTCAACATCAAGAGCAATAGGCTATTCACTAATATCAACATTCCAAACAAAGTTTCCAAGATCAACATCCACATACATAACTTCATTAATAACACCTTTTAGATCTTTAATTACATGTAACATCTTTGGCTTTCTATAAATCTTGAGCATATTACCCTCCAGTAGAATGATAGCATAAGATAATTCCATCTACACACTTATACCCATGTTAGTAGCCCATTTTTATGATAGTAGCATCCCCCATTTAGATGGGTAGTCCAAAACTACCATGCCCATATTCAAATACTTTCTTGGATACACTACCAACTATACCACCAACCCCTTAACTTGTCTAATAACTAAAACTTCTCTTGATTCCATGGCATAAAACTTGCCATAGGCTGATGTAATCTTAACTCCAATATTAGTTAAGACACCCAGGGGTATCACATTACAAGAAGCACCAGAATCAAACATGAAATTGTAAATAATTAGACCATTTATTATCATAGTTGTATAAAATAGATCAATATTTTTATATATTTCTAAAAGTGTATTCCCCAAATAGACCTCTAAAGTAGGTTTAGTAACCTCTTCTGATTCTTCATCACTTTTAGGGGTGTTCAAGGTAACTCAGTTTTATTTACAACTGACTTCTCACCAAATTCTAAATATTAAAAGGCCATCTTCCTATGTTTAAGTATTTTTAATAGTTGAACAAATGGCATGGTGATATTTATCTGACTCAACACTTGGGACATATCACACATGTTATAATAAGGAAGAGGTGTATTTGGTGGAAGGGTAACAACACCTTTAGCTATGATGTAATCATGTAAGGTCTAAAGTGGAGTAGGCTAGGATGGATTTGAATCTTTAATAGTAGCCTTTAAAGGTGTATTTTTTTTAAACACATTATCTCCATTAGGGATACTAGACAATATGGGTACCCTATTCTTGGTTGGAGCACCTCTAGGCTTAGTAAATTAGGAAATGGGTATTGGCTTAAAATATTTATGTAATGTTTTAGTTTTATTAGCGTCCCCTACCTTTGGATTTTTAGGGGTAGTGTGTTGAGGAGAAACAACTTGATATTTACTTCTCAAGTGATAGTCCTTCTCTTGAGAAATTGTTGCATTGATTAGCAGTTGCATATCCTTAACTGACAGAATCTCCCCATTATATTTCTTAATCATGATGGAGTATAAGAAATAAAAATAATTAATGGGTAATTCATATGTGTGTGCCGAATTTAAACATCACAAGAAAATTCAAGATTTAGGACACTCACCTTTTCAATTACACTTCAAAATTAATTAACAATATTAGAACTCAAAAATTTCATGGAGGTAGTCATCTCACATTGGGGGTTTTGGCAATTGAACATCAAAATATCATCATTAGTTGATGTAAAATTAAGTTTAACCACATCTTTATTGATTGGATCAATTACATCACATGGGGGATGTGGAAGGAATCACTTGTCACACTAATTAATATCAATGTCATAATTTGTAGCATTAGCCTTGGGGTTTAGAGGATCAGAGACCTTTTTATAGCCCATTTGTTCTGATTTCTATCTATTCTTTCTTCACATGTAGGCCTTTTCTCTTTATCATTATATTGATGGTGAAAATTAGGCCTTCCTTATACTTGTTTCAAATTTGGAGCCTTCTCTTGACTAGTAAACATGTGATGGATCCCCTTTTTATCTCTATCCATCTTGAATGAAATTTATTTGATAGTAAAGGCTAAAGTTTTAATAGTCTCCTCAAGATTAGCTATTTTAGTGGATTGTACTATTTTTGGATTAATCAATTTTACATCAGCCTACTTATTGATGGGCTTTCCCATAGCCTTTTTTTGTTCTCAATTTGGATGGCCATTTTAAATTCCAACCACAGGTTAGTAGGATCCTTGTCTCTCAAGTAGTATGTATTCTTCTTGTCAAAAGTATCACAATACTTTATAAAACAAACTATATCATTGGGCCTAATATTTTTATAAAATTCCATCATGGTATTTTTTAATTATTTATTTAAGTCCTACACATACTCATTAGGATTATTTTTGATGTTTTAAAATTTAGCTAAAAGAAACCTTGGGTCAATCCTATCACCAGACTAAATTCTAAAAATAATATCCATCTCTTCCCATGAATTAGTGCATGCATTGGGAAGAGAATTGAACCACTCATGATCATCTCCCTCTAGAATATATATATATATATATATATATATATATATATATATATATATATATATATATATATATATATATTGATGCACACATCCTCATACTTAACCTCATAATCTTCAATAATATTATGAAAGGCCCTCAGGTGATGATCACCACTCATTACATTGTTCCCTTGAAACTTTGAAAGGCATTTCTTTACTTCATTTGGGACTTCATTAGGATAGCCTTCCATTTCATCAAAATTTATTGTCTTGAATCTGGGAATGTAGAATGTAGGACATTCATTCTACTTTTGGTCCCTATGCCTCATGATTGGTTCAATAGTGAGTTTAAGAACAACTGGTAAAGGGATATGAGGGGTGAATAACATGGACTTGGTGAGTTAGACTTGGGAGGGGATTTAGCTAGTTGAGAAAGAGATGGGTAATACATAGGTTTATAGATTTCATAGTCAGTAGCATATCTATGATACTCCTCAACAATGGGAGGGATGATAAATAGTTCAAGATTATCATATTCTTGACAACCCTTAGTATCTAAAATATTCCCTTTAATAGGCTTCCAATTTTTTCTCCTTTGTCTCTGATATAAACTTAATGGTGAGACAAGTTTCTTAGATGGTTCACCTCTGAAATATGATCTTATTCCTTATAGCTTTGTAAACAAGAAAATACTCAAAGATAAAATTTAGAAAAGATAATATTCAGAATAGGCACTAATCTTTCTTGCAAGTAGGTGATAAAAATTGGATTCACAAATAGAATCACAATTATAGAATATAATAGTTAACAAACTGATGGTGGTACATGTTGACAACATATTTTGATGAATTTGATGATGAGATATAATACAAAGAAAATATATTTTTCATAATATGTTCTAAAGGGACAAAACACCTTTAAACATTCAATGTTAACAACTCATGCAATAAATGTAGTAGAAGTCAATTATAAAGCCTAAAAAAATCTTGGCATGTCTCTAGTGGAGTGAGATGGTATTAATGACCAAGATATTTAAATCATTTTAGTAATAGTAGATAATTTCATAGCATGAAATACTTATAGCTCTCTACAAGAGTCGCAAACAACAAAAGTAACCTAGACCTTAATTTAATCCATGATAATGGTTCTATAAGAGTGTTGGTTTATAGATGTACACCTCATACTCTTGGCCTTGCACACTTGAGAGAAAATTGAGAGAAATTATGGAAAACCTACTAGTATATCATT
This sequence comes from Torreya grandis, assembly GCA_037957365.1. Lineage (NCBI taxonomy): Eukaryota > Viridiplantae > Streptophyta > Pinopsida > Cupressales > Taxaceae > Torreya > Torreya grandis. The sequence goes on from JARHVA010004836.1 coordinate 853,704, forward strand.
GTAACTAGGGAAGGGTTTGGCATCAAGATTATACCAAATGTAGAAAATGACTAAGAGGCACCTGTAAGACTATAATGCTAGAGTTTAAAACACAAACTATAAACACATTTGAAATATGGAATATCTTATGCATTTTCAAGGTAAATAAAATTTATAGTATGAAAAGGGTGTAATATTTGTAGGGTAGGACAAGTTATATGATTAAAAAGGAGGGTGGTGTGTTGGTGGTTTCCAAACAATAGGGTATCTTGTATTATTTCATGATAATATTCCTGACCAAATATGCAAAAGAACTTCAAATGAAAGATAATGGTAAATACCAAATGATGCTTGAGATAATAGAACATACACTGAAACTAATCTCTTAAATGCTTTTCCCTATTAAATTCATAAACCTAGGGTGGCCTAACAAGTTATTTAATAACCTATCTTAAAGTAATATAGAAAGAGTTTATAATCTAAATCTATGCTCAGAATGACAACTAGTAGTGAGCACAAACCCAAATGTCTAATCAAGAATTCTTGCAAAACATTTTACATCACTTCATTTATATTAAAAAAATAAAGAACCATAACCATTTTTATTAACATGAAAAGAAATATTACACACATTAGTATTTCAAAATGTTTCCATGGGGACAAGCTTGGTGAGATTTTTATTTTTACAAGGGAAACATAAACATGATCTCAAATTTTTTTAATGGTTTTAAAACTAAAACCAACTTAGCAAGGGAGACAAAATATATACACAAAAATTGATCCCATAAATCTTTATACATAACCTAGACTTAGAAAAATGAACACCTAAAACAGTGACCAATAACAACCTTGAATAGAGGAGAAACCCCCTATTTGTACATTTTCACATCTTGGACTTTGGGTTGCAATTTAGAAAATTTCAAAACAAAATTTCAAGTCTACCAAGATGCTTGTAGTTGGAAAATATTCCCTTGCCATGCCTAAAATCTTCATCCATTTGCAAGAAAAATGAATGCTTTAATTGCCTCTACAAATAATGATGAAGATTTGAAACAAACTTTTGATTTCATGGTAGGAGATGCCTCTCACATGAGCTAGAAGGAGAATATTCATGGTATATGTCCCAACAAACTTTGTCATTATGTAAAACTACCTAGGAATACTCTTGACCACTTACTTACATAGCTGGGAACTTATAAATAGATGTCCATCTTCTCAGACACAACATGGATAAAGTTTATTTTTCCATGATTTATTAGGAATATTCTATATCCATGGCCCTTTAAATGATTCTCTTTAGAGTATCCCACCTTAGACTTTCAAACCTAAAATATATTTCTATGGAGGAGCTTAGGAAAATAAAGAAAAATGAAAATACAACTTAGATTATTTTTCAACTTTTTATTTTTTGCTCCAACTTGTATTTTCACATTTTCCATCTTTTATATTTGCTTCTTGTAAATTTTCCTTTTCAGGGTTCCCCCCTTATTTCCTTTTTAATTCATAAAAGAATTATTTTAGTTTTGATATATTTGGTAAATTTTGACCCCACTTAGCAATTTAAAATAAATTCAATTTGTACTTATAGTCACCCTAGGAAGTTCCTATAGGGAATCCTCAAATGGGTGCATAAGGGGTTAGTAAATCCATTTTGAATTATAATGCACTAAACATAGAATTTTCATTCTTATAACTTCCCTTCTCATATAATCTTTACCCGATATCTATAAAGAGGTCATCAATTTTATGATTATAAGCTCCTTCATATTAGTTTTCCAAAAGTACAACAATAACATCAATAGGTTGTAAGTGATTTAGGATTTTTTCCATTTTCTTGAAAAGTGTCCATCTGTATTATTCAATGTCAAAACAAACATTCCATCCACAAGTACCAAACTTCAAATTTACCTACATAAAACTAGTGACATCTAAATTTTTGACCTCTATGCCCTTTACAACATCCTTGGGAGCTAAATCATGAGCTTCTAGATAAAAGGACTCATGGCACTTCAATCAAATTTGTAATTTTTTTAAAACCCCAAACTTCTTGTGTGGCTACCATGACTCATGTATAGTTTTCCTAGTCAATCTTCTATCAATAGTGAAATCTCCATGAACTCACTTTGCACAAGATATTTGATCATGATGTATACACATATGTGGTATAGTCATGTCACTTTAATCATTAAATTAACATGTGTCCATTTCCATTAGGACACATATCAAAATGTCATTTGATCGATATCTTTGAAAGGTCCACTTAGGACTAACACTACCAGATCATTGTTTTCTTGATGAACATTAGCATTCCACTTGGTATCTTTATGGGATATTGGCATCTATTTAGCACTATATTTTATTATGAAACATTAGATCTCCATTAAGATCCCCCATGATCATGCCACTTAGATAATTCATGTCTTTCTAAATCTTGAACAATTAATCTCTACTAGGCTATCACCCTTTCACCATATAGTAGCTCCTTACTTGGCCTGATTCCTTTGACAAGTCATCCTTCATTCACACCATTGATCTTGAATCCTAATAGAATGCAGACATTGATCCCATTTACCATGGATCAAACACAACTATCTATCCCTATGGCTTAAATTTGATAGCCATATGTGTTGATGCTTGTAAGTGTACCATAAGTTCTCTTAGTGTTTAAATAACACTTCTCATTTTAGAATTTAGGAAATTTAGAGCATGTGTTGCAGGTTATGGCAATTTGGATTCTTGTGGTGAAATAGCAGTAGAGTAAGATAACTGATCCACAATATATATATATATATATATATATATAATATATATATATATATATATATATATATATATAATTTGGTGTTTGGGATCCATATTAGCCCATTATTTATGAATCCTTGTTAATACTTAGTGAATTATGTTCCTATATTAAGCTAGAGACTAATCTAAGTGGATATTTATAATGTATCTAAAACCAAAGTGATCTTGATGTAGAAAGAGCGAAGAGGAGGGTAGAGTAGAAAACAAATGAGTGATTTCCAATTTTAATCCTAAAAGTTATGATGAAGTATCAATTGTAACTGAATATGCATCTAATAAATATATAATTCAACATAGCCTAAGCTCAAATATCACTATATATCAGACAAGATTCAAAGGAAAGTGTTTAAGAGTCACAAGTATGAACCTAGTCTACTTTGAGGATTTGGCCCTATAATCAAATAGTAATTGCACATATTAATACAAAGCAAAATGAAATTAAGTAGAACCTAAGATCTTTCAACTAATCAATCATAAGCACAAATTAGAAAACTTGTGATTAGACAATGATATTCAGAATTCAAAGACACTATTAAAGTTCAAGACATCTACTAGTAATTGAGAGAAAGAGTTATATTAGCAATTGATATATCAAAAATGGATAATCCTTGAAAAATTCCTTTATTATATTAATTGCCTTAAGTATAAAAAGTTTCCCAATTAATATCTACCTTTTTATAATGGTAATACATTCCTTTATAGGAAGATTAGGTAGTATATAGATTAGTTACAAAATATAGGTGTACAAAGATAAGGATAACTATCCTTACAAGTTCTAAAATACACATGCTTTTCCAAATTATATAGACCTCAAGGAAAATATGATAAAAAAATAACATGTGACTTTATAATGGGATATTCTAATTCAAAATGTTATAAAACTTTACAAAATATAATATGCTTAATTTGATTGTGGGGCCCTTGGTTGTCACTGCTAGAGGATGTTTATTACTCTCTCTTGATACTCATCAACTAGCTCTAGGTCCATAGCAAGATTCACGATTTTATCTTCCTCTTTATCCACTAGGTCATCAAATTATTTATCATTCCTATCCATGGCCTCTTTGATGCTCCTAGATTCATTTGTTCTTTCCCTTCTATTGAGTATCATGCCTAGGTTTTTGTTGTTGTCACCCCCACATTTGCCTTGACCCCTTCCCCTAATTTCTTGGGTTACTAAAGTATCCCTATGCTTGAATTCCTCATCACTAATGATCCCAAGGTCATTGTGTTGTGTAGGATTTATAATCATATTCCTAATAATATTTTCAATTCTTGAAATTTGTTCCTCATATTCTTCAAGGAACTTTTCTACACCATTATGCCATGCACTTAAACTTTGAACCTTTTTAATAAAAATTCCAAGAATTATATTCAAATATCCCAAACTGATGCTCTTAAATTTTGGGATCTATTTATTTTCTTTAATATTGATGAGTTGGGATGCTTTATCCTTAGAGTCCTACCATTAGGTAACTAAATTCTTGGCTAGTTCACACTTCCCTTCTAATGTACCTTGCCTTAGTTTAATCAACTTAAGTGCCTCAAACATGTCATAAAATTACCTATCAAGAAACTTGATTATTATATTTGGCAATGATAAAATTACCTTTTTTCCAAGTTTTCCTTCTATCTTTCCAAATTCTGTATCCTCTGATTCAAACCTTAGGCTCCAACTTTAGCTTGTGTAAATTGGGCTTTAATTAAGCTCTCTACATCCTCCTTATGAATGGTAGCCCAACCCAATTGTTTTCCTCCCATAGGGTTCAATATTATATATGGTTCCACCTTTTGAAAGGTGAATTCTTCCATCCCAACCATAGTTTTCCTTGTTGTTATTCTTTCCAACCCAATTGTTTTAGGGTTGAAATGGATGGTAGTAACTAGTTCTTTGAACTTGGAAGGTTTTGAGACCTCCACATTTGAGTTATTAAATGCTCTTAAAGAATATATTTTATTAATTTTTGGCCCTTTAATGACCAAAGTTATCATTTATTATTGATCCTTCACTATAGCCTTTATCCAAGGCTTCATATAATCTTGTATCCCAACATCAATGAACCTTGTCATGGCCAAATAATGAGAAAGGGATGTGATCTTTTATAAATTTCCATAGATGAACCAATCAAGAATGACTGGTCCATGAATTATGATCTCATCACTGAATAGATTGACTTCACTAGTGGGATGAGTGAAGGTCAATATTGGTCTCCTTTTTAGTCCCATAGGGACCAATGCTAGCTTAGCCTTCTTCTTCTCATAGGATGCTAGTGGGATAAGATCCTTTCCTATATCTTTCTTGGGCACCCCTTCCTTATCAGAGTTATAGCCTTCTATAAGTTACTTGAGGGTTTCGTCAAGTGTCTCCTCTAGTTCTAAGGAAATCATATCTAGAAATTTCACCAAATAAGGTGGTCTTTGCAGGATTGCTAAATATGGGGGTCCCTCTCCAGGCCTTTCTTCCAATTTTACCTCCCTTACTTTATCCTTGTCCTTGATTTAATCACCCTAAACTTGCTCAACCTATTTTTGGGGTTGTGGTTGATTTGATTGAGGCTACTCATGTGTTATTCTAAATGGCCTAGTAGCAAGTGATATTTCAAAGGATGCATTTGCTATGTCTCCCTAGATGGATTTTTATCCATGATTAACCTATGTTCAAGTTTAATTTTATGGCCTTGGACCCTAGCCAATACTTGCTCATAGTTGTTAACCTTAATATATATGGTGTCATAGACATTGAGTTGATATACATATTCTAGCTTAAGAAGTTACTTTTCCTTTAGATGGTCACCTATTACATTCCTTAAATCCCACATCTAGAGTTCATCTAGATGAAAACCAAATTAATCGCTATATAAGGACATGATTTCCACTTATTTCCCATATTTTATTATGGTTTTTCCAATATTCAAGAGAAGGGGTGAATTATACCCTTCATTTTCTCCTTGCAAGTCCTATCAATGCCATGGATGAGTTGGGAAACAATTTCTTACGTTAAAAGCTTATTTAGAACATACACTAGTAGTCTATAAGGTTGGGTCATAATTCCTTCTATCTTGATGACTATGAAATTAGGGTAATACCATATGTTCCCAATCCATTCAATATATCTCTTGATGAGGGGGTGGAGCCCATGCATGGGAACATCTATGATGTCCTCCACTATAGTTGGATAAACATTGTCATAAATAAAATACAAGTGATTTATGTACTTGAAGATGTGTAGCTTGGAGTAGTAATGTGAAATGGTTGTCTTTCCCTCTATGGGCTAATTACTTATCCTATAGATGTAGGTTGAGACCAAAAGGGTGTTAAGAAGATATGACATCAAAAATAATTGATTTTAGTTCTTTCTTTTGATGACATTAAATTGACTGGCCAAGAAAACACTAATTAAGTATCCAATTGGAAGAGTAAGGTTTTCCTCCACCATGAAGTGCACATATTTTGACCTAGATCTTATTCACATAAGTTGTTGAAGGGACATGAAAGGATCTATTAAATAGGGTCCTTATTACCCTGATGCCCTCTCTAAATTAGAATATGGGGATTTTTCCATCAAGCCTTCTAAAGATATGAGGTCCTTTTTGGAGCCAAGGTCTAAGGATAGAGTCTAGGTCATGGTTACTACTCCACTCCTTAATTTTAGAAATGTCTATATCAGTGAGAGGAAGCTTGTAGTACTTCTAAGAAGCAATAAGGGAAATTTAGACTACCCATTTTGAGTTCCCTTCCCTAATTATCTATTCGTTATCTATTCTACTATCAAAAAATATGGGGACAAGGATGTCAATACAATGTAATACCTCTAGTTTTACTATGGCATGATGAAGGCCTACCATTTGTACAACAACTAAGCCATAATGGCATATACTCATGGTGGCATTTCTTTGATCATATTTTGGAATGGGTAGAAATTCTTTTATCTTGAAAGAATAGATCAGAGTAATTCCTAATCCCCTAGATGTTTAATGCTATGAGTTCTAATTTGATATCCTTGAAAACCTAGCCCTCATTATCTATTATCAAATAGAAGTCAACATATTCCCTCAATTATTGCTTACTAGTTGTCATGGTTTCTATCTTTTCTATTTACTCACATCAAACTACAAACAATCTCTATGAAAGCTTTATTGTGCCAAAAAACACAACTAAGTTATCCTTTGATTGAATTGTATCAAATTGAGTCCATTTAGGCCACTTTTATGTAGGATTTAGGGTTTTGGATCTTTAATGGCAAAATGTATCTAAGCTTTAGCTTATACATACCCTAGATTTGATTTAGACCTTTGCCTTTATAGCTCTATGTTTTTGAGCCCACAAGATCTTGAGTTTTGTCATTTTTTTATTGTATGACACTTATATGGCACTGGTTTGAACCTTTCATGCAATTTTTCATAAATTCCATTTAAACACTAGCCATATTTTGTACCATATGATAAAAATCCTAGATTAGCACAAGCCATTTGATTGTAATCTAAACCCTTGAACATGATTGGTTCTTTCAATTGCAAACCTATTGGTCTTGAAACTTGGCATGTTTACTTATCTTCTCCATGCTCCAAATATTTTTTAGTTCTTTATCGAATGAGTATGTTACACATAGTGATCTCAAGGGCCTTTGAAAAGTCATTATCACCTTTGCCTCATCAAATCAACTCTTAACTACAAAGTGTGAGCTATTGATTTCCTTGTCAATTCTGCCTCAAATGATTTTATTCCGCATGTCAAAATTTTAGTCTCTCAGGGTCCTATTGAAAAGTCTTTATGGGACCCATGCCATTAGATCAAGTTTAGTGATAAGGTGTTAACTATTGATCAACAAAAATTCTTGAATGTTAGGTCAATCCATTATCAAAGTCATGATCTAGGCTTAATTCCATTAGGATAAGGTTTGTTTTATGCTTATTAAGCATGAAATAAACCTTAATCTAAGAAAATTATGCCTAAGTTTCCCAATTTATAACAAAGGTTCTGGGGTCTAAATAGTTTAGGCCACCATGTATGAAAACCTAAAGTTAGCTTACACTCCATGTAATAAGGGCCTCCCTTTTAAAATAATACTTAACATAAGGTCATAGTTTAAGGTTCATTATTTTCAAACACAATGCCATGAGGACCCTTCTGTATGAGTTTAGACTAAGTATTTAGATCATAAGACAATTTTGGAATTATTCAAATAAGATTTTTGGAATGCCATTTGAAAACTGATTAATATATTTCATTAGATTAAAATTCAAGGTCTTGTAGATGTTAAATACACCCTCAAAATAATCAATTGATGGTTGTGTGGATGTCATGTTTCAACTAGTGAATTTGTAATTTTATTGGGCTTAATGTTGATGGTCACACAGGTATCAAGTTCATCTTTTTAGGCATTTCAATGATGGTCATGAAAACATTAATTTTAATTTCATGAAAACCTTTAGGTCCAAATGTGAGGATGCCAATTGGAATTTCCAGGGGTCTTCCCAGGGTCTCAATGTTAATTTGCTCTAAATGCCATGATGAAGTGATAGCCATAAGATCTTGATCTAGGGACTTTCTTTTGATTGACAACTTTTACCAGTGGGCCCATTTAATTTTTCTTCCTCAAATGTAATGATTTTGCATGTCCATATTTTAGGCCTCTTGCATCCTTTTCAATTTTTAGTTATACTTCAATCCATCTGATTGGGTCCCATTGAGTAAGCATGAATCATCAAATCACCAAATATGTATGATATTTAAGCCAAAGTTTAGGTTATCCTCTCCCCATTTGATTAAATTCCATGATGAACTGAGAGTTGTAGGATCCCACAAAATGCAAAGAAGTTAAGTTAAGATTGTAGAGACATAAAAGATTTAGGATTAAGGTTATAAGACTAAGGCTGTGATTTTATTAATTAATATTTTGGGACCTTAGTATTAAAACATTAGGCTATATTGAGAAATATTAAAAGGACCTTGCATGAAAACATTAGTTAGGCGATAAGGAACTTTAGAAAAAGGGGTAAATAACAAAGGAGATGATGTTTCATGGATACATTGTGTAAAAAATGTGACTAAGCCTAGAATATGCATGTTATACTTAAGCTCATAAATGAATTTTAAAATGGCTCCTACCAATTTGGTTCTTTCTTTTATTCAAATTTGAATTGAGGGTTTTCTAGGGTTTTGGAATATAGAATTCATAGGGACACATGCCATGGAATCTATAACTAAAAGCCAAATGAACCTCATTAGCACTGTTAGTCTAGATTTAAAGAAAATTAAAACCACATAAGCCTACCTTTTAACAAAGTGGATGATCTTAAAATTCTATAAAAGACCTTGATATGCTAAAATTTCCATGTTATATTCTCACAGTTTCTCAAGGGTCTTAATTTAAAAAAATGAGCTATGTTGGTCCCAATAGCATGCCCATCATTTTATGCCTATAGGACCATCTATTATGGATACATGATCATCAAATTTAAGCCCCAATAAACAATCATCAAGTTTAATTTTGATGTTCATGCACCCATCATTTTATGTCTGTGGGAACATTTTTGATGGATGCACAACTATCAAATTAAGCCCCAATAGATAGTCACCATGGCTTAAATTTGACATCCACATGACCATCATATTTAATCCCTAATTTAAATGGATTATCTTAATTTTGACATATATATGACCATCAATGATGTTAGTGCAATTGTCACACTTCTTGTTCAATTTTTTTGAAAGCTTGCATCTTGAGTAAGAAAAACCATGAAATCACCAAACTTGTAGATGTTTCAAGGAATGAAGAACATAATTTCCATATAACTCCTTTGGTCTAATATTATTTCTAAAAAAACTTATAAAAATACACAAGTGAACTGACTAGTCTAGTTATGTATTTGTTTTGATCTCTATTGAAGAAGTCCTCATTCTAGTTAGTACCATCAATCCCATTTTCACTAATCAAACATGGGATATTTATCTCTATGCATAGGTCCCAGTCCTTTCCTATGCATAATTTTTGTCTTGGCAGCAATTTCACTAGGACAATTATTTTGTAATAATTCCCTACTGGCCCTCAGGACTTTTGTTCAGGGTCTTTTATCTCTAATGTTTCTATTTACATTCAACCTTTGGTCTTCAAAATTTTTATCTTTATTAGGATAATTATTTTATACATTTTATCTCAAATAATTTACCTAAAGAAATTTCATGTTTTAACTTTCTCAAAGAAATTAAAATTCACACTTTTGCTAAAGAAATTACGTTTTGTCAGGATTTTTGTGTAGGTAAAATTCCTGAAGGAAAACTACCCTTTAGAGCTTTTATCATGGGAATTTTTTTTGAAACAAATGGAATTGCAGACCTTTTTCCATGGATAAAAAGTATGAAACAAATAAGGACTTCACATTTTCCTGAAAATAATAAAATTTCATCAGGTTGTTTATAACAGATAATTTGCTTGACATAAAAAATTCTTCAAACTTTTTGTGCAAATAAAAACCCTGAAGACTTATTTTTGTTAGGAAAAATGTCTCAACAAAAATCCCAAAGACCCTAAGGCTTTATATGCACTAAATAAATACCAAATTTAGATTAGCCAATTTAACACAAAACTTGACATATAATGAACATTAGAAACTAAGACATGGGCTGAGGACTTGGGCATTAAAACTCAATAAGGACTCAATTAATTTAGTGCAATTTTGGGCACTCACACTTCCTTCCCAATAGGTTATACATATTATAATTTATATTTATCATGTATGACTATTAGGTGGTTAAAACTTCTAAATATGGATAAGTTCATTTGATGCCACATGGATGTGATTAAAGGCATTACCATTTTTGAATTTCAAGATTTGATGCTAGGTTATTTTTAAGACTATTTCAAAATATATGACATAATGTGGAAATCATTACAAATAACATTTCAAATACTACCAAGTATAATCTCTCATTCCATGTAATTGATGTTGACCTCAAAAATTATTACTTAATTAAAATTTTGCATGATTTGAAGTACTTGGCCATCATTTTTTCTATTATTTCATGATATCCATTTATTTCTATTCATTTCCACATCATATCCCGATTTCCTTACCCTCCTTAGCACTCTGTGTAAATTTGAGCTCAATTTTTCATCATGTAAGAATTTTTTTGATAATATTGTGAATAGCTATAAAGATGGGGATAAGAAGAAAAGTGAACCAAAGTTAGAAAAACCTCTATTACAAGATGAATCTTCTAGGGTTATTTTTAAAATGGTAGGATGGCTCAATTTCCTAAAGACATTTCATGGTTTTCAAGAGAACATCATTTAAGAGTTTTTAGAAAATTTTGATGAATACCATTTTGTAGTCTAGGGTGAGCATATTCTTGTTGATTCCTCTATTATCAATGAACTTTCATGGATTCCTAGAGAAAGAATGGTTGTTACTAACATATTGAGTTTTATTGATCTAATTCAAATGTTCATTGATGGTAATGAACCCCATCTTAAGTTGGATAAAAAACTATAAGTCATGGCCAGAGGAATCATTTGAGATAGTCTTCCACCATTATGGCATAATGTTGTATATTGGGTCATGAAATACCTCACTTGTGATGGATAGTTCATTGTGGTTGGTGTTGACACTATGCAACTTCTCATTCATTTGAGGAAAGGATTCAACAAATTCAAATGCTAGGTAAACCTACCATATTTTCTTCATCATGCTATAATTAATATAGCTTAGAAATTAAAAATGGGCACTACATCAATTAAACATCATAGTTTAATTCATCTCATTTTTGGGGATCATTTTCTTAATAAACCTAAGGGTGAGAAAGATTGGTCTTCATTTTTGAAAAAATCACTCCAAATTCTTTGTAATAAATCACATCCTATTTATCCTCCCACAATAAAAAGAAGAGAGGATGGTCCATCTTCTATGTTTGTAGCTTCGAATATGTTACATTAAAGGTCAAAAAGGAAAATTAAGGTTTCATTAGAAAACCCTAATCTATCTATCAAACCCCAACGAATCCATAAATTGATTCTTCAAGAGGATGAAGAAAGTGAATTACAAGAAGCTAAATTTTTTGGAATTTTATGTTCTCCCATATAATTTATGGATGTTGAACAATTAGTTAAAGAAACACAAACCCCTACACAATAGATTATAGCTAAAGAATAAGAAATACCATTACATTCCATAGTTGATAAGGGTAAATCTCCACTTATATAATAAGCTTCATCTTCTCCTCATCATTTTCAAAAATTTAAAGAGTTGCAACATGTTGTAACCCTATCAAAGAATGAAGAAACTATTTGGCAAAAGTAAACAAAGCCATGTTTTTTTTAATTGACCTTAAAAGGTAAGGACCAAACCATTTATAGTTTGGAAAGGTGATATGATGATTCTATTTTTGATGTTTGAGCATAAGAAGTGATCATCATAGTAGTTAATATTGAATAAACTATGATTCATATTCAATTATTCTCATATTCTCATAAACTGAGCACCTTACAAAATTCTCTTGAAAATAAGGAAGATCAAAATGATAATCTACAAAATTTTATTGCTAGTAAGGATATTCAGATTGATAACCTCAAATACTCTATTAATGGTAAAAATTCATTTCTTAGTCAATAAAATACTTTCATATAGGAGCTAACAACTCATAATCCTAAGTTATGAGCTGCCATAGAAGCTATGAAGAGGGAAATAAGGGAAATAGTTGTATAGAATGAAGGACCCAAAAGGGCTATTCCTTATTTTACTTTACCCCTTCATGAGATGATTTAAATTTGGAATAAAGTTTAGAAAAATATTAAAAAATTATAAGTAGATAATTCTAGAATCAAAGAAGAGTCTCATCAATAATTTTAACAAGCTTATTCTTCTATTTAGACTATTTGTGAAATTACTGAGAAATTATTATCTTGGTTTTCCCCATTTTATTAAATATGAACACATGTTAAAGGATGTCTTTCTTAAAATCATTACATAAATACAAGATAAAATTTATGATTTTTCTCTTTAAAAGATGTTATTGGGCCACCAGTCTAGATTTTTTGTTAACTTATTTATGGGGGAAAAATAATTATGTGCTTTCCTTTCCACTATGAGAAATAAAAATGATTATGAGAAAGCACATAATCAATTCCTAAATCTGCAAAATACTACATTCTTATATATGACACCCCAATTTATAGAAGCTCACAAACTTCTTGTTGCCTTCTAGCCTTTGTATCATATGTACATGAAAAATAAGTATCATGAATTTTTAAGATCAAATGTATCATCCTTTTGAGCCTTTTTCAACTAAATTTTTTCCAAATTTATCAATGCAAGTATGGCTAGATAGGAGACTTTGCCTATTACCTTGAAATGCAAGGAAGTTATGAGTCCCAACACCATAGATTATCACTCATCTCCTAGAAGGAGGGTCAAATTTTTATTTTTCCATGATATTTAGGCCACCCATTCTTCTTCATCCCATGTCTCCTTGGCAGGATTGGCAAAATCATCAAAAAATATAATTTTAACTATGGTTACATATTGTGGTAAGAGATTTGGGGTTTCTACCTATAAATAATTATGATTGGGGACATCATTTTCAAATGTATTATCTTAGTCAATGGTTGGAATCCATACTCATATATTTAAGAATAGTTCTCCCCTATTTTTCAAGAGGATCTACAAAAGGTAAAGTCTGGAGGGAAAATAATGAGCATTATATATAGCTCATTATATCTCATATAAATAGTCCATACATGTTGTCTCTTGGTTATATATTGCATTAAATTTAATATTTAAGGTCTCATCTAAGTAATAAATGAGAGAAATTATCTTTTGTTAAAATTTGATACATTATTGATTCTCTATCTTATGATTTGTATCTAACTTGGATTAAATGAGCACAATTTTGCATATAAAGATACAACCCTATGGTGACATTATTTTGATAAGTCATCAATAGTTTTGGAAACACCTTTTTGGAAAAAAATTTGAAGACTCATCATATAACACATTGACCTCCAAAGATCCTTAGTCAAACTTTGAGGATTTGTAGCTCTGAAGGCACTTTGAAGACCTGTTTAGTTATGCTCTGAAGATGCCTAGCCACTCTTTGAAGATGCCTAGTTATACTCTATAGATCAATATAACAACTCTAAAGATATATTTTATACATATATATTTACCTCTTTAGATATCTTATTTTAGACATTACTCTTCATATTAATGGTCTAAAATGATTTGAATATAAATGTATTTCTATTTTTTAAATGTAGACATAATATTTTTAGATATATGTTAGTTATACTTGATATATTGTTAGTTGATCAGATCCAATGCCTCCCTATAAGTGTGGGATATGATTCCTATATCTTCTATTTAGAATAAGAAAATTTGGATATTTATATTTTTAGATTTTGTATTATAAGAATAATCATTGAGATGTGTTTTAAAAGCATATCTCCTTCTCATTCTAGGGTAATCAAATAATAATAATAATAATAATAATAATAATAATAATAATAATAATAATAATAATAATAATAATAATAGATAATAGATAATAGAATAGAGAGAAAAAATATTCAAGTGTAATTTCATAGATATTATAACATCTATATATGTTCCTTTTTATAATTAAGTATTAATAAAGTTTAGCTTTCTATTCCATTACTGAGTAAAAGTTGATCTTGTTTTGAGGAAGGAGTAAGGGCACACTTCTATCTAAAGATCAAGACAATTGATATTTCTAGTTTATATTTTAAAAGTGTATTTTTTTTTTTATAAAAGTATAATTCATTTTACTACAAGAGTGATTTCTCTTTTAAACCAAGTGCATTTTATTTTAATTCAAGTGTGCTTTCATTAAATACAAAGTTTGTTTCAATTCAATGCAAGTGAGTTCTCTTTATGCAAAGTGTCTTTCAATTATCATAAGAGGTAAAGTTTGTTAACACATCTTCATATTCAAAATTTGTCAAGAATAAATCTAGGTGACAATAGGAAATCAACACTATCACATTTTGAAATACAACATTGTCTTACCCAGTCGGGTAAGTCTAATGAGGACACTATAGTGTCTTATTCTAGATGTTTAATTTTTGGATGTTGATGGTGTAAACCAAATAATCCTATTAATAAGGAATGACATAGGGGATAGTCATTTAAAAAAACTTTCTATATTTCTTTTTTCTACAACATAGGATTAGAATCTTTTTTTCTATTATTAGGATTTATATATCAAGAATAGAGTAAACACCCCACAAACAATGAACTGTTAACTCAAATATCCAGCATCTCTTTGCAGATAGCCTTAGATACTAGACCTAGTATAAAATGACACCAATCCATTGATTGTTTAGATTAAAGGTATAATGACAACCTATCAATGAGAGAGAATCATTTATGAATAATACACTTTTTAATCTATATAAATTATAATGATAGGAAACAAACTAAACATTAATATGTTCATTAGGAAGCTTTTCCAAATGCATCCCATGGCTGAGAAACCATGGGTTACACTCTCTTAACCATACAAGCTTATCTTTAATGTTTTTTTTTCTTCATATATCCAAAAAAAAAAATTGGCTTCCTTATGACTCTTCAACTATCCTTTGTCTCTAATTGACACGTATATATTTGTTTTACCCTTTTTAACACTTTACATAATGCCACATTATAATAAATTAAACCCACATATTATTATGTTAATAGTCACTAAAATAAATATAAATTTATAATCTAGATAATTTTAAACAAAAGGACATATAATTTTAAGTGTTTACAGATATACTCATTTGAGGTGTATTTTAGGTAGCTAATTAATAACTACATTTATGTTCTCATGCAAAAACATATACAACTAACTACTACCCTTGGCTTCTCACGATGGAAATTATACTCTAAATTTAGTGCAACCGTAAAATTCATGCATAATTTCATAAAATTTTAAACTATTCAAAAAAATATAGAGATTTGAAAAATTAAAAGACAAGTTCCCTATGCATGCCTCCATTGCATTTTGAATCATCCCTAGGTGAATTAATTTTAAATGATATTCTAATTTTGAGATAATTTGGATCTCAATTAGAAATTATTGATTCATAATGAATAAATAATTCACTCTAATATGTTCATATTATTCCTTATTCATAGGAAATATATTATTCATAGCCACCTACTACACTCTTGTTATTTGCATTATTAACTTAGACCCATCTTAATTCTATCCTTGGTTCCTTCATTGACAAAATGTGCATACTTTAATTAATGTCATAATTTTTTCTTCAAAATTTTTAATTCAAAAACCTCAAAAATCATAGTTGTGTTTTGATATAAAATTTTAAAATATCCATAAATGACGTAACCCTTTGATTAAAAAATTAATGGATCTCATTTTGATATGTATCCTACTCTTTATTTTGAGTCCTCATATTCCAAAACAATGCATGTTTCAACCCTCCTCATTATCAACACTATATTTCATGGAACTCCAATCCACCATATTATAAAAGACATTTTCTATTTGAATGAGTAAATAAACTTATTTTTAGTGAAATCCATCATCTATATCCTAGATTTGAACCTTAGTTAAATAGGATACTTATTCCATATTCTGATTACAATTCCTTTATCCATCCCAACTAACGATCCATATAAATGACATAATTTAAACCCATACATATCTACCCTTTTGGCCTTTAAATTCCAACATTTCCTATATGCCTTGTACATTTCCCTATTTTAAGTACTCTAATAATGATGATATATATTAGCTATATTTATAGGAATGAAGTTAATTTTTGTCTTGTGATAAAAGTTTAACATGTTATCCTTTAATATGATGATTTTACTTCTCATACTATGTGTTTAGTAACTTGAGTGATAGGACCTACACATAGCACAACTAAAAGGCTATATCCTAAAGCAATGAGATGAAGTCTAGATATACATAGTTGCAACACCATATTGCACATTGGGAATACATGACATTTAACCAATAGGTTATCAGTCTACAACCACTATAAACTACCATAACAAACATGAATAACTAACTACAACTTCTCTAAGCATGCAATAACTACAACATCTAACCTTTTAATTTATTTTGGTCGAAACAACAAAGATTGGGAAATAAACATGCATGGACCTATATAGGCATACCTAATGAGGAGGAGTTTTAATTTTGAACATTTATATTATATGGTATTTTCATCCTTCTAACTTCCCAACAACATCACCCCTATTTCATCATGTATCCATTATTGGGTGTGTTCTCCATAATATTAATATATTAAAGTTGTAGTTTCTTATTGAAAAATAACTATAGCATCTTATGTATATATTAGAGAAGAGATGTAGGCTATATCATAGAGAAAATATGAATAAAATAGATAATCTATGTGTGATCAAGAAATATAAATTTATCCATGGTAATCTTACTAAGCAATCTTTAATTGCTACAAGATATGAATAAATTCAATAGTTTATTATAAACACATTTTAATTACAAGGGAAGGATTGGATATCAAGACCAAATAAGGAGGGATTTCTTAGGAATACTTGTATGTAATATACCAAGTTAGTCAAGTAGCTAAGTACTTCTTATTTCCAAGTATTTATTTTTACTATTTTAATTCCACATATGTTGTTTGAGTATCATAGATGATTTAAATATTATGAATGCATATTAATTTCCTAAGGAACCTTCTAAAAATTTTAGTTCTATTTATTTTTGTTTATTTAATTCATGCAAGTGTAATTTACTTTCAAGTATTTTATACTTATTTAATTCCCTTTATTCAAGTGTGACTATATGAAATTTATAAATTCAATAAGAGAGTGAAGTGTGCACATATAGTGACATCACCTCATCAAGCTAAAATTCCCTTAGGTTGATAGTTAATCAAGCAGTTATTTTATTAATCAATTAGACACTTCATCTTATGAGCATATTTGAGGTTGTATAAGGTTTTCATGTCTAATTAATGGTAAAATTTTACTCATAATTTTGGTTTCATTATCGAGGAATAGATACTTGAAATCTGCAAAGATTAGCATTCTCTTTTGTTGTTTTTTGGTAGTCCTAGATTAAACATTCAATACTTTTTAGATTAACATTTCCTACTTTATAAATAATTTATTTACTTTTTGTAAAGCTAAAGTGGTAAAAATACAAAAAAGATAATCTATATTAACCCTATGTAGGATAGGGTATGCAAAATACAAAAAAGAATGGTTGATTTGCATGCAAAGAGAATGAGATCATCTAGGTAGATTCTTGCTTATGTAGTCAACTTAAGATATAGAAACATAGATATAGTCTACAAAAACTAGGGAATATGAGGAAACTCTTGGAGACCATTTAAAATTATCAATAGAAAAACTATAAAAAGAAAAAATCTTGGCTAGGTTGGTAGCACTAGTTTAGAATTTAGAAGAGGAAGAGGTTCCTAGATAAGGACCCATATATACCATATTTAATAATTACTACCTTACCACATTGCAATAAATAATATAAAATTTATTTATCTCTATCCTCACCAAAAATTCCTACTATGAAATCATTTAAAGACCTTCTATCTCCTAGAACAGACATCAGGCCTACATAATCTACTGAATTAGATAAGCTCTTTACTAGACAATATGTTGAATCCTCAAGAACTTTCACCCCTTCAAATTTTTAGAGGATACCTTTTATCCTTTTATAAAAATCAAAAATATCTATTTACTACACACTAGGGAGCACATATATTGACAATGAATTCAAAGATTGGGTGGAAGAATCTTCTAGCATACATATAAAAATATTATTTATGGAGGACCATAAAGAAAATAATATTTCCAATAAGTCTACAAAATTCAAACTCACCATACACACACTAGGTGAAAATGCACCTATGAATAATATCCCTAATTCTTCCATCCCTAATTTTAGGGGAAAGGTAAGTGAAGACCTAAATATATTCCTCTTTGAGTTTTATATCTTATGCCATAGTTATAATTATCAACAAGATTTTCAAAAGCTAAAGTTATTTACAATCACACTCAAATATGTAGTTTGTAGATGGTTTATGAGACTAAGGAACGATGCAATTTCTACTCAGGAAGAAATTATGGATAATTTTCTCTACAAATATCAAGACTATTATCAAAGAATAAACTATACTATAGATGACATATTCAGGCTAACAAAAGAAGAAGATGAAACACTATAGGACTACATGGAAAGATTTATGTTTAGCCTACAAAAATCTAAGAAAACTATAATGGATAAAGAATCCATCAAATTTATATTTTTTAAATGACTTGAGAATATTGTCTGGAAGCATTAGACCTAATTAATAGAGTAGATATTACAACATTATCCTTTGAATATTTAACACTTCTATGCAATAATTACTCAAGATCAATAATGACAAAAAACTATATCAACAAGAAAATTCCTTCATCATTTACAAATAGACTCTCAAAAATTAAGGTAAGGAATTTACTATAGGATATTGAACAAGACATCATTAGCCATATGGATACTCAACTGGATATGTTTCACATAAGGAAGAAGATAGAATAAATGTATCAAACCTTGATGGTTTATTTACTACATTATCAAAGAAAGAATGTATATTTCAAATGTCAAGATATTATGATAAATGTGGCCAACATAATAAAAGAGGATCTTGAGATAGTAAAATAACATGTAACTGAAAAAGATGAAGATCAAATTTTTTATGTGGCTCAACATAGACAATGGCTACCTAGGACATTCAATCAAGGTATGCTATCTAATTTTGTTCTTCCAAATTATCAATTTTTATCTCATTGGAATGGACCTAGATCATGGGCACCCATTTAAAATAAAAACTAGTCTCAGTAAAATAACCTAACGCTAAGTAGTTGGCATCCATCCCAAAATTGGTAATCACATCCCACCCCAAACTAGTATTGGTAGCCCCAACACCAAAACCAACAATAATATTATCCTTCTAACCCATGTAAATAATAATGGATAGATAACTAACCTTGGTTCAATGTAAGTTATGGTTTCTCACAACATCAATAATTTTAATAATAACCACAACCAGATTTAATACCAATCACCTAACCACCCAATAGACAACCATAGATACCTACCTAACTTGTGTCAAACACCATTAATAATTATTTCAACCAATAAAGATCTGAAAAATAATGAAATATATAGCTCACACCATAAATATTAATGAATTACATCTTAATTTAGGGTGTATTTTGACACAACCCACCTCACCCATGATTATGGATTCTCCTAAGGAGATTCTAACCAACCATAGTGATCCAAAAACCCACTAACCCATTACTACTCCTGAATGAAGTTTCACTACAACAAAATAAGGGCCTAGTAAACCCCCTTTTCTTGAGAGGTTAAATATCCAATTTCTTGACCAAAAACATGAATTTGATATCTTAGGATAATTAAAAAATGTGTGTGTCAATATTACACTATTTCAATCCATTAAAGTTGTGCCCATTTATATTAAATTTCATAAATTATGATTAAGAAACTTGACCATAAAAGGAAGGATATAAAAACTATCCAAGTAGTTGGAAAGCTTTCAGACATCATATTATATAATATAGTTCCACCTAATTACTCCAATATAGGCAACCCTATATTCAATGTCAACATTAATATCCAACTCATATCAAATACATTATTTTATTTAGGGGTAGACATCGACATTATTAGTATGGAAACCATGGACAAACTTTGACTAAAACAACTTCACCCAATACTTATTATCTTAAAAATAATTGATAAATGAAATGCCAAACCTACAGGCATGATTGAATATCTAGTAATCATTATGGATTCATGGGAATATCTGATAGATTTCACCATTATACAACCAAAAATAACGTAGGAGGTTAACCACTTATCCTAGGAAGGTCATGGCTAGCCATAGTTGATGTTTTCATTTGTTGCAGGTTAGTAAAAATTTTGATTTTAAATGGAAATGACACTAAAAAATTAGTTTTATGTCCACCAGCCAAACTTTCCTATCAATAAGCCCAACCTCCTTGGTTAGATTAAGTAGATGAGAAACACATTTATTTACACACTTTATGAACACTTGAATGTAACACATCCATCAAAGACCAATAATATGGCACACTCCTTTCTCACATTTTACAAAAACCTTGTCAAGAGGACCTTGGAATAGATAATATCTTATAATGTACAACATGACCTCTTAAAAGCATCTTCCCTAAGATTAGTCCCTATTAACTTGTAAAAGGCATTATAACCTTTCATAATATATTATCACACCATTGGATCTATGCTCCATTGGTAGGTAACATTTAATCCATGATTTTTATATCCAATAAAAGGAAATACTTCAAGGAAAATCCCTCAATATTTATAATAAGTTGACACTCCAACAAGAATTCAAGATAGTAAGTATACTCTAAAAGAATAAAACAATTTTTTCTTGGTATTATCATGATATGAGAGGTGTCCCTCTATATTTAAGCACTCATAATATCTAAATCAAATAAGAATATAAATGTATTCACCAACCACAATGTAGGATGAACCCTATTGTTATAGATATAATCAAAATTGAGTTGCATAAACTATTAGATGAAAGGTTTATCTATCCTATTTCTAATATTCAATGTGTTTTACCCCTTATGATTATACCTAAAAAATGGGGTGAATGACATATAAATGTATAGTATAAGTAATTGAATGTAGCTACCAGGATCATTTCCCCTTCCTTTTATTAACCAAATGCTTGACACTTTAGTAGGAAAATAATATTTCTCATTTATTTATGGATTTAGTGGCTATAAAAAAATCAAAATAGCACCTGAGTACTAATAAAAAACTACCTTAACAGGTCCTTTCACTACCTATGAATATGAATTAACTCCATTCAGTTTATGCATTGCTCCAGCCACATTTCAACAAGTTGTCTTAAGAATATTTTTTGATCTCTACCATGATTGTGAAAATATATGGATTACTTTATAATTTATGGATAATCCTATGATGATTCCATTTAAAGCCATGAGAAAGTCATTCAATGTTTTCAAGACCATCAATTGTCCCTAAGTCATGAAAAGTGTTACATGATAATTATAAAAGGTGTTATGTTGGGATGCCACATCTGACTTGTAGGTATTAATGTATATCCTACCAAGATAAGTATAATAAAAAACTTAAAAATTCTAAAAATTTGAAAAGATGTTATAATTTTCCTAAGACATGTTTTTTATTACCATAGATTTTTCAAATACTATAAAAATTATAGGACCTTTATTTCTTTTGCTTTTTTAAAGATTATAATTTTTTTATAATGTTACATGTCAAGAAGTATTCCAAGTGTTTATTGATTTATTTATAACAAATTATATGTTAATATGTTCTGACTAGACACAACCATTTCATATCCATTTAGACACTTCTAATTGTAGACTAGGAGTTGTACTTGGCTAGAAAGAACAATCCATAAGTTATTCCATTTATTTCATGAATAAAAATCTCCAAGGAGATAAAATCAACTACATGGTTAAAAAAAAGAATTACTTTTTTTAGTATATGATATTAACAAGTTTTTACACTACATTACCATTTATCAAGTCTAAATTCATACTAATCATAAATCAATCAAGTATTTAATAAATAAGCTTATAGTAATTGGTAGGATAATTAGATGGTTCATATTGGTGTAGGAATTTGATATAACCATTGTTGATCGACCAAGAAAGGATAACATAGTTGTAGGTTTATTATCTAAATTACAATCCAATTAGAAAAGTCACATAATCTATGACTCTTTTTATAATTAACACATTTTTTCATTAACCACTAAGATTCCGTGGTATACAAACATTACTAACATGTTGGCTGCATGATTATTATGAAAACATTTTTCTCCCAAATAAAAATAGAATTAATCAGAAAACATGATCCATACTCATGTATATTTGGGTATCTCTTTTTCATAGTACCTCATTTATTTATGCATGGATGTATCCAATAAGATGAGGTGGTTGACATCCTTCAAGCCTGCCATGATAAACCATGTGTGGGATATTTTACTACAAAAAACACTGTCATCAAGATTCTAACTACCATGTATTATTTGTATACTCAATATAAGGAATCATTTAAATACACATGTCAATGTTATTAACTCCAACATATTTAGAAACCAAAATGTTTAGATGAAATGTCACTACATCCCCAGTGGGGTTTAAAACCATTTGATAAGTGTGGACTTGATTTTATGGGTCCTATAGAATCTACATCCAAAAATAAAGAGTGCATATCGATTTGCATAGAAAGTGGGGAATTGATCTTGTGGGTCTCATAGATCACAAATCCAAAAATAAGGATTACATATTAGCTTTCATAGATTATGTCAATAAATGGTTTGAGGTGAAGGTCTTAACCCATGCACAAGATGAGAAGGTGGAAGAATTTTTATATGAGGAAAGTTTCACCCACTATAGTGTATGAAGATAATTTTTTACAAATCAAGTGTCTCAATTTACATTTGTTGTCACATATTCCTTTATCAATGAATATGATTTTAGGAACAAGAAATCCACCCCCACCATCCTAAATCTAATGGATAGGTAGAGGTCCCAAATATGGACTTAGAAAACATACTCATCAAAATAGTCAATGTGCACTATAAATAGTAGGAATATAATCTTCATGAAGTATTTTAGGCATACTGAATCACATGAAAGACCACAACTAGACTCACTCCATATGAATTGGTATATGGAAAGAGGCTTATGTTTCCCATTGAATTAAAAAAGAATACCCTAAGGACAACATTATAATATGGCCTAGATTTGTCACAATCATAAAATAATAGATTCTTACCTTTGAATGCCTTGAATGAAATCTAAAAGGAAACACTACATCATACTAAAGTTAGGAAACAAAAATGGAGCCAATGGCATGATAATTATAAAAATATAAGAGAATTTCAACTTGGAGATTGGACATTTATTTTTGATTCTAAATAAATATACCATAATGGAAAGATAATAAATGTATGCCTTGGGAGTTGTGAAATAGAGAAATCCTTTAAGAATGGAGTTGTAAAATTATATACCATTGATCCTATAGGCTTTGGCCCATTATTCAATGGCCATAGGCTCAAGTTATAATAAATACCCTTTCTAAAGAAACATTCACTTGGGAACTTATAGAAGGACACACATAATATTCCTCTCATAATTTTGTATATATTTCTTCTACATCAATGGGGTATTGTAGTTTTCCCTTGCTATCCATATGAATAGAATAATCAATTTTCTATACCTAGTCTAATAATTTATTTTGGATGGCTACAGGCTGAATATAAATGCTCATCAATTGGCTATCCAGTCAACTAGATATAGTCAAAATTTCATAAAAAATCAAAAATGAAAACCTTTGGTCATTGTTAATATGTGTTGGTTAGAAAAATAATCTATGGTTGATCAATATATGTATACAACAAACCCTTAAATGGAGAATTATCTTGTTAACCATATAAGGAGAAAAGGTTTTAAAAAAATGCATGATAAAAATAATCAAAGTAATAAACATGTACTTTTTATATCTATTTACATCAGCCTTCTTTCCTATAAATTCAAACAATTATTTTTAGCCTTCCTAGGTAGTATTTTTCATTTCTAAAGGATATAAATTATGTGCTAAAAGATACATATTATGTGCTACAAGATGCACCTTCTATACTATAGATTTTAAATTTGAACAACATAATGTGTCTTCCATTACTACAGGTTAATCAATAGGTTGATATAGGTTATGTTATGCATATTTGGAAGGATGGTTTCTAAGGAAACCAAATAGAATTTTACATTATCAATATATTCACACTTATTAAGTAAAAAGTGAATTTTTAGGCCACAAGAATAAGTTATTATAATACAAAAATCACCTATTATAGGACAATGCAAATTCATCTAGTTTTCTTGAGGAAAGTGTGCTAGCTAATCCTTTGGTTTTATTCTAATGTTTTGACCATTGACACCTTCAAATTTATCTTACTACTATACTAGTTATCTTCATCTATGACTAGTATCAATAGACATATCCTTTAGTCTAACAACCACCATCATCCAATTTACTAGTAGCCATAAATGTCCACCTCATCCATCTCTATCGATGACATATATGACAACATCCACATCACATAAAATCCATATGCCTCCATCATTATATCATCACCCTACTCCATGACATCACACTTCACTTAAGTATATCAAAATTTACATATATATACATGATGAGGTAACCCATCTAATGAAGGTAATTATTCACTTTTTTCAACATAAATTATTAATTAATTATATTTAATACAATCATCATGTTGGATGATTTTGAAATAATTGTTATGGGAAAAACATGTGGTAATTTAAATAGTATTTTTATGCAATGGTCATATGAATACCTTTTTCCCCATATTTCCACCAATCCCATGTCCCCATCATCTTTTTCCCTACCCTCTTGAATGTACCATTGAATTATACTCCACTCAAGGTCAAGTGGCATGTCAATTAGGGGAGGCATTTTTACATAAATGTCATGCTAAATACATGCCTCAAGACACTACATGATAATAATTACTATATTATTTATTAGGTAAATATAAGTTTGTCTTTAAAAATGTTCCTATCTAAGCAAATTGACAACAAACACCTGTTGATCATTCTACAAGTTGAGCCAAACCACCATGGGAAGTGATTATGATATAAGGAATCCTACTTAATTGATACTAATTTTTAATAACAATACATCACAATCCTCTTCAATAATATATGGTGGTTATCCTATTCTGAAAATTTAATAGAGCTTGACAAAATGTTAGTAGAGGAATTTGCTAGTTTGTTTTAAAATAACAAAGCCACTATCATGGGGTTGTAAATAAAGGTAAAAAAAAGATATCTGAGTTGAATTACTAGAATACCTAGATTAAAATATATATGGGATAGATTTTTTGGTATAATTACATAAATGGAAACCTTTTGATAAGTTCTTAAACAATTAAGCTTCTTCAAACATTATACCAGATGTCTATCTCTTCCACAGGCATGAGAAAAAATTATTATATTTATTCTAAAGTATTTCACCTATAAAGGGAGACATTCAATGTTATATTTGATAAATTTTAATTTTATCAATAACTCGAAGCATAAAATTAGAAAAAAAAAATCTAGATTTCATGTTAAACATGTTGAGGAAAATTGCAAAGGAATATTAGAAAGGTAACCCTAAAACTTTGTCTTGTCATTTTTTGATACAACTCATTATTGAAGACAACCTAAGTAGACAAAGACCCAACGTAACTTGGGAATAATTCATTTAGTTTCCATTAAAAGAATAAATGATGATGAATAAAATGTTTAATAGGAAACAAAATCAAGTGATGAAGAAGAGGTAGATAAAGAAGATGATGAATTTGAAGAAGTAATAAAAGCTAAGGATGAATGTCAAAATAAATAAGAAATTAAACATCCTATAATAGATATACCTATAATAGAGGTATGAAGGGAGAGAAGGGTAAAAATTAAGAGGATAATATATATTATTTCACATTTTTAGTCTTAATAATTATTATCCCCTATAAACCCTAAACCAACTAATAATCCCTAAAATCCTCAAGTTTATAAAAAACAATCACACAAACTAAGGGGGAAACTACTTAAAAAACCTATATCCTCCTCTCCTACCATACTCAATATTAGTGAGGTATCATTGGAAAATAAAATTTAAGAAACTTATGCTTATATGGATAGTAGAAATGATGAGGAAGGCTCTTCTTCATTAGGTTTTGATCCTTTACAATCAACTAAAGCAAGTAATGAAGAACAATTGACTGAAGAAAGTAACAAAGATGAGCCCGTTGAGAGGGATAAATAAATACCTAAACAACCTAAATATAATGCATATGAGAGTCATAAATAACACTCATAAGGATATTCCAATCCATATAATAATAACTTAGGGAAATTGAATTACTAAGGGGGAAAGTTTATATGTTTGAAGGAGGCAACAAATTGCTTGCATTGTCATAAGTCACTTCACAACTATAAGACCTAGATGTAATGACTGAGTATTATCTTGTGTCCATAATATATACAATAACCTAATAACATCCTAACATTAATTTTATTAAAAAATATATTTCATCCACTTCTACACATATAGAAAAACTTGACTCAACATTTCTTTTATTTGAGATGTATCTACAAGGAGATGAGTAATTCCAAAGTACATAGTTTAGTTGGTTCAAAAATGTATAGTTCAAAAAATAAAACATTAAATAAAAAAATAATGTTCGAGTATATTCATAAAAACTCATGAAACTATAATAAAAATTTAAAGAGTTAGCTCAGTTGACAGATCTATTATTAAGATGTAGGCTAGTTATCTGGGTTTAGTCTGCTTACCTTGAAGAACAATGGTTGAAATGTTAGTTTATGATAGTATATTTTGATATTCAATTAATGTTAATATATCCTCAATATTTATTTAATATGTATAATTATGGTACCCATTAAGAATAAGATAAATTATGTGAATTCTATCTGCATAATTATGATATACCTCATAATGTACAATGTAACCCTAATTTATATGTAGGATATGTCTTACTCGAGGATTTTTATTCATATGTGGTACATGAGAATAATAGGGATAAATAATTATCATACTATAATTAAAAATAAAAATAATTTTATTTGATGACAAGAGGAGAGTCTACTAAACATGAGGTGATATACAAGAAAGGGTTTCTTTAATGAAAAGAAGGGAAATAACTTATTAGTTTTTAAGAAAGCAAACAAAAATTTAAAACTATTACTTAGGATTATTCACTATCATATGAAAATATGAATTCATAGCTTGAGGTAATATCTAAAATTATCTTACTCATAAATTAAATAATAAGGAGCCATCCTCTCTACATAATGTCAAAGCTACCTTTGACCAAATTCACACTTACATAGATTTTGTAAGAAGGGAAAAAATTTGATGGCTATCACTTTTCAGACACTACCATTTTAGTGTCTAATTATAGACTGGGTAGGATAAGTACCAATTGATGAATCAAAATAATATAGGAGATAGCAAAAATTTGAGGCTCAACATGGTTTTTATGGAAAGCAAAGCTTAGGTGCATCAAAACCAATAGAATTTAGACTTGTGTGTGATATTCAAATGCAAAATTTGGTTTCTTAGGGATGAACAACACCTTAAGTTAGGGGGTGTAATGATCCATATAAATTTCATAATTTTAACCCCTATATATTTACCCTTTTGGAATCTAAATGCTAATGTTTCCTGTAGGTCTTATACATTTATTTATTTTAAGTACTTTAATCATTATGATATATGTTAATAATGTTAATGGGAATGAAGTTAGTTTTTGTATTGTGATTAAATTTGAATATGCCATCCTTTATTATGATTCTTTTACTTCTCATATTATGTGTTGAGTAACTTAAGTGACGTGACCTACATGTAGCACAACCAAAACGTTATATCTTGAAGCAATGGGATGAAGTCTGGATATAAAAAACCACAACACCATATTTCATATGGGGCATCCATGACCTATAATCAATAGTTTATCATCCTATAGATAGTAAGAACTACAATAAAACACATAAATAACTACCTACATCTTGTCTAAGAATGAAACTATTTCAATGTCTATCATTTTTTTAAATTTTGGTTTAAACAACAAAGATTGGATAACAAGAATGCATGGACATAGCTAATCACATATTATGAGGAGGTTTTGGAGTGTCTATCATTCCTATTAGACTCCATTTTTCTCCTTCCAACCTCCAAATAACATAACCCCTATTTTTATTTTGTAGCTTATGTTAGATACGTTCTCCATAATATGAATATTCTCAAGTTGTTATAATTTCTTTTTGAACAATAATCTTATCCTCTTCTATGTATATTATAATGGAGATGTAGGCTAGGGGGATAGAGAATATAGAAATAAAATAGATAATATAAGTGTGATAAAGAAGTATTATTTAAACCACTATAATCTTATTGTAGTAATCTTTAATTTTTATAAGATATGATTAAATTAAAGATTTTATAGTAAACACATTTTAATTAGAAGTTAAGCATTTTATATTAAGACCAAATAAGTAGGGGGGGCTTAGGAGGACTTATAGGGAAGATATTGACTCATTAAAATAGTTAGGTAGATGTAATTTCCATGTATTCATTACCATTAGTTTAATTTCAAATATGTTGCTTGAGGATCATAAATTATTTTAGTATTGTGAATGCATATTAATTTATTAAGGAATATTTTACAAGTTCCATTAAATTATATTTATTTCATTCATGCAATTGTGATTTTATATTCTTAAGTGAACAAGTGAGTGAAGTGTGCACATACAGTGACGTTACCTTATCAAGGTAAAATTCCCCTAGGTTGGAAATTAATTAGTTAGGTTTTCTATTCTTAAGTGGATGATTCATCCTATGAGAATTGGTGAGGTTATAGAAAGTTTTTAGGTTTAATTAGCTATAAAATTATGCTCATCACTAGAACTAATATTTTCCCTTATAGAGGAAATAAGTTGTGGAGATATTTTTATTGACATTTAAAGAGAATTTATGTGTAAGCATAGCATGTGAATCAATATACATCATGGACATTGTGAAAAACTCTCATTTATTTCTATCAAGCTATGGTTCATTTACCTATGAGGATAATCACCAAGTGGTGGTCCATTGTCCCTAGTGGTATTCAAACCTATATCTGACGTCATGGCACTTAGTATCATGTTCATCTACATAATTAAATCTATTATCTCTTAAATTCCCATTAGAAAAATCATTAGGATTAATGTAACATGGAATTTACTACTAGAAACACCTCCCCTAGTAATATTTGTTATAATGCCATTGCTAATAACAATAAATCCACTACTTTTAACCCTATAAATAACAACAAAATTTTTATAATTAGGGGATCCAAATATAGCTTTACTATCATAATAATATTTTCACCATCACCCCAATTATATCCATCCTCTTTTTAGGCTTGGGATCAAATAACACAATAAGCCACACCATTTTTGGAGTATAAGATTGTTACACCAAACTAAAAGACCATTAATGAAAAAATATGATAAATTAATGAGAGAATAAATTATGAATAATACACATTACACTCTTTATAAATAATAATCATCAACAATAAAATAAATATGAATATATTTAGTATGAATATTTTTCAAACCAATCCCATAGCTAAGTGGCCATGGGTGACTATTAGTATAAGCATATGTGAGTGAACTTTATTATAATTTGGCATTATGTAAATTATGAGAAGAGAGATAAATTATATATATGTGTGTCATGTAGATATTTGAATAGTAACTTTGAAATAAGAGTCATATAGGGAAGATGAATGGATTCTTATAAGTTATTTACAAGAGGAAGGAAAGCATTGGAAAGGAAAGCTTGTGTGATTAGAAAATAAATGCTTATGGTCTCTTAGACACATGGTTGAGTTTGAGATGTTAAATAATGAATATTATTGTATTCAACATTCCCCACCTTGTATTTTACATGAAATCATGGGGACCCCACTTTTAATAGAAGGCTTGTTTATTATTTAAGCTATGCATGTGTGTTTGGTTGGTTTTATTATCAGTGAAAATTTGATGTATTTTTTTACATTAAATCACTTTGGGTGCACTTGTTTACTTATAAAACCCATTTCCATTAGAAGGACGTATTGAAACTAGTAAATTAATGGATAATTTAGAAGTTTGATATGTATAATAGGTATTCAATTTTTTTTTTTTTAGGTTTAATCATTTAGATTTACTTATTTGACATTATAGACATTTTGGTCTTCAAGAACATTTTGGCCTTCAACCCTCTAGTTTTTTAAAGCTTTTTTCCCAAAGTTATGTTTGAAACTATAATATTTGGAATATTTTGGTCTTCAATAATTTTCAATTGGGAAAATTATTTTGGGTATTATTTCAGTTGATAACTTTTAGTTGGGAATTTTCTTTCAGGTATCATTCTTATCGATAGTGTTCCATTAGGATCTTTCCTTTGGATAATATTATTTGGAACCTCTAATGTGGATGATTTATTTCATAAATTTAGTCTTTGGGAATATTTGGTCTTTGGCATATTTTATTTCAAAACTCTAACTTTTGGGAACTTTCTTCAACAAATCCTCCTAAATGATAATTTTGTATTCAGGGAAAAGTGTTTAGTACCATGACTTTCAAAAGAAGTTTCATGAGTCTTCCCAAAGAACATTTAGGTGTTTGGATAATTTATTTTATGATTATAAGCTAAAAAATTTAAATTATTCAACCTAGCTATAAATTTTGATTCCTAAATAAACCACATAGTGATAAGTGTTAAAAATAATAGCAGCATGTCACCCCTCTTGAATGAGTAAGCATCCAACATGGCATGCTCACTAGGCCTATGTGATCAAGTTAAAATTAAATAAAGGTAATGAGATCATAGATTTTGGTGAATAATAGTTCACTAACTAGAATGAATTCCAAAAATATATAACATTGATCTATTAGTCAAGCTTAAATCTATTGATTTCCATTGAACCTAAGTGTATATTGATTTCTACAAGTCCAAATCCATACATGAATTCATACAAGATGAAAAATTTGTAAAAAAATACAAATCCAACATCATCAAGAGCTTAAATTATACCAACACTTAAAACCAACAATGGTGTCCTCATATAGGGCATATAAGGAATCCCATACAGCAGACACCATCTAGGTTCTCCATCAAGGATTCAATAGAATACCAATATAATTTTTTTAATGCAACAATGTTTTATGGTCTGTTGATAATTGATAGGATATATGGGAGGTCATAAATAAAGTTCACCCATTCACTTAAGAGGAAAACATATCCATAGAAGAATAATAATTTATAACTAACTTTTTGTCCTTTAAATTCTAATTTCTCCATTATGCAATTGATAAGCTACACATTATGCCATACATTGACTTATTGTGAGACCTATTATTGAAAAGGAGGATTGAAAATTATCATTTACTCTATTATATCAATAACAACACCATCATCACATACATATTAAGTGATGAATTCAAGAGTTATTTGTTTTTACCCGTTCCAAATGCTACCTTTGATTTTCATAGTTTGGTTGATTAGAAGAATAAAAATAACTTGGAACAAGAAGAAAGGAAATAACTTATTCTAAGAGAGACCTTAAAACTCAAAGAAACCAACAAGAACCCTATGCTAATTACCAGATTTTGGATGGGAATCCAAATTTGTATAGCACTACTAAACCATATGTTTATCCATATAATCATCCAATTCTTGAATTTGGATTAGATTCCATTACTCGACCTCCTAATCACTTCATATCACACCTATACGTTGGGGGAAATTATCAATGTTTACCTACATGAATAAATACTATACAAAGACATGATGCCCTAAGGTGGTAAGTTTTACATGATGCAATATCTTTTAGATGTAGTCATGGGGATTATCTACATACACAATGGGGATTTGTAGGATCTAAAGGTCGATTACATCAAAAATGAAATCTATAGATTCTACTCATTCATACAAATTTATGTGTATATGAGGAACATTTATAGAATTTTAGAGGATTTGTATCCTCAAATTTAGATGAAAATTCATGGCCAAACTCTAGCCAAAATATGCAAGAACATCACATATATGATCATGTCTTTCGGTGATTATTGTTTGTACTCATACTATACTATTATCATGGTTATTAGACACAAGGTTAACCTTCTTTATCTCCCCACATTCATGCTATTTTTTTTTAAGTATGGGATTATATATTAGTTGTCAAATGGGATAGATGAGGACCTGTATAAGAGTTAAAAAGTCACCTTCCATGGTTCCCATATCACAATTGAGAGGATAAAATACACATACTGAATACATTTTAGAGAAGATGGTGATGCAAAAAATTATTATGCCTTATCTATTTTTCCCCATAAGGATTGGGAGCCCCATTGGAAATTTCAACACAAAGTTATTAATTTAGGTATCCCCTATAAGCATGAGCCTTTTGATCATGAATTTTTATTCATCAACATTAAATATGATGGAAAAGTCAATAAAAGTGTTTTGACTACTGGTGTGAGTGAGTAATTTCTTAGATTAATCTAATTAAATCCTTACATCACACTTGGTCAAGAAAAATTTAGAATCCCACCACTAAGGGGATGGACTTCATTAGACTTCTAGAGTGGTAGGCATTTACAAAAACCAAAATATTAAATATATAACCCCTAAAACCCACCTAATTTAATTAAATTTCAAGAGTAATAGTAAGAGCAAGGTGTAAGGGAAATAACAACTGCTAATGATTAAGAGGAAGAACACACTCCTCAAGTTTAAATGTCTATTGTTGAACTAAGGAAGGTGAAACTAGAACTAGTAGAAGAATCAATTTAGGTGAAGGAGAACACTACTGGGGGAGAAAAGGAAATCATTTTTTAGAGTCTTCTTATGAGGAAGATATTTCACCTACCATGGCAGCTTCAGTAACCAAAACATCTAGATTAAATCTTCCCCTTCCTAGCTAATAGGTTATTTCCCTTTAGGATGAGAGGACCATAATTTATTATAAAATAAAATCGAGGGAAAAAGGTAATAGATAACATCTAAAAATTTATCAATCAAGTAGTCATAACTTTTAATTGAAGGTGAAACAAGCCATAAATGGGATGAAGAAGATCTAAAACAAGATAAGGTTCTAAGCTTGTAAGGATTAAAAGGAAAAGCACCCCTTAGTGGTGACCAATTAGGTAAGGGTGATCTATCCAATGCTCCCTTAGGCCATTTTCATATTATTTAATTATCGATTCTCTCTTCTATTCCATTAATAAATTTCTCTACTTTTCATCCTATGTCATCATTCACTTATGCGCTTATTTTCATTATGTCAAAAATTCTCCTTCTTTATCCACATTTGATTCCACTACTACTAGCCAACCCATCACCCAAGTGTTAGTTTCTTCTACTAAATTGAGCTCACTAATTCCATCATTAGGAGTAGTGAAGACTAAATTAGTGGTGGTCATAAATGATTTTCCAAGAAAAGACCATTCTACATTGTTCATCCCATGCCACAACTAGGGAATGTAAACTGGTCCAAAAAAACATGGCCTTCAATGCCTAAGCTAACCCCTGAGATTGAGCTTATACAAGACACTCAAATAGATAAATGAACATAAGATGCATCAAAGTTGATTCTTTTAGATTGGCTAAGGAATTAAGAGTCTTATCTTCTAAGAGGCCAAAATTGGAGATCAACGATTTTCCCACTATGAGCTTGCTCTTTGATAAATCATATACCTCCATGCAAAGGGGGAGTAAGAGGAAGATAGAGGATAGTGTTGGGTGAGGTCTAATTTTAGAAGAAAGAGAATAAATATACTCTCTATCAAAGAGATAAGATAGAAATAAGGGTTAGTCCCCTTCTACTTAGGACTTTAAGTCCTACATGGAGACCCATAATGGAGTAATGTTAGTCATTCATGAGGGAACAAAGAAGGAAATAAAATAATTAGAAGAAGAGATAGAGACCCTTATGTAAAATCAATAGGTAATCAACATTCCCTCTAGGACAAAACAAGATGTTCAAAGTGTAGTATTGAGGTGATATGAAATTTTAGATACCATTCATTCTTTGAGAACACAATTGGCTCCCCATGTAACCACAATAACAAAATTGTTTAAGGTTCTCAAGAAAGATGAGAACAAATTGAATTTCTTTTTTTTGTATTCTACTAATAAGGCTTTTAGATATTTTAATTTGATGACTACCCTAAAGGTAGAGAATGTATTGAATCTAGTAGTCATTAAGACCCAAAAATCCTACAAATGGGTAAATAATGCTGAAGCTTTAGTTATTAAGATCATATAATAATAAAATCATGTAGTGCAAATTTTAAATGAATTATAATTGACACAAGCATGGGATAACCTTGGAAATTTGGTGGCTAGGTCTGGTTTTGACCAAATGATACAACAAGATTTAGATAAATTCAAGTAAATTTTACAAGGTTTAAATTTAGAAGATATTGAATCAAATATGAGTTCATCAAGGAAAAAGGCCACTAAAGTATATGTTTTATAAGTAGTCTTATGATCTAGAAAAATAGTCTATTAATCTACAAAATTTGACCATGCAATGCTAATGCCATAAGAAAATAAGGTAAATAGACATTATTTCCTATATATGAGCATAGTATGGGAACAACATGATAGTAGATGTAAACACCTAAAACAATCCATAATTGATCTTTGATCAGACTTCAAATTGATTCCTAACAACCATTGTAAATTAATCCTAAGAATCATTGAATGTCTAAAATTTTCTTATGTATCATTAATCAAATCTCATAATCAAAGTAAGGCATCCATAATTGGGGTATCCTATCATATTAAACATTAACCTCTTATGGATTGGTCCCTAAGCATCTTGTGGTATCATAATAGTTAATTTGGCCTATGGACCTATTAAGTGGGGTAAATGAACACTATCAACTATTGAAAGAGATAAGTGTATAATCATAATTAATTAACATGATAAACCAAATTAAGAGCCTAGTTGAATTATCCATGTGAAATTAATGAATAAATTAAAAAAGGAAACTCAAAAATTTAAATATCCTAGCCTTTCATCATGACCTTTGTGAGTTGTCAAGCTCTTTGGAAATATACTAACATATCTAATTTTGGATACCCATGCCTATTCATTGTAAATCATGATTAATTGACAAATAATAACTCTACTGGGTTTATATTTTACTTACCTAGGTTAGGTTTGAACCCATTCCATGTTTAAACTCCACCTTAACTCACCTTGGGTTGGGGTCAATTTCAAATCCTATAAATATAATGCCTTGCCTATTGAATTTTAAGCTATTTTGGATCTATCCAATGCTCTCCCCCATCCCCTTAAGGGAACTTGGGTAACTAAAAACACTCTTTATTTGCATGTGTTCCTTTTATAAAGGTGCGAAAACAACATCAATAAGGCTCTACTCAAATCTATATGGTTTTGGTGACCTAAACATGACCCTAAATTCTTTTCACTAGTCTTATTTTTATGAAATTTGGCTTGTGAGAGGGATTTCATTGCTTCCTCATGGGTTCTATAGGGAAGTGTTGAAACAAGAATTCATTTCCCACCATAGTTTCAACCCCACTCCATAATGGGGCATATAAATTGAGGTTGATTTACTAGGATTTTTACTTGAATGCTTAATCAAACTTTTCTATTAAGATACTACCTCAGACTATAAGGGAAACTCAAACATCACACTACACTAAGAAAGTGATTGATGTAGTGGTTGTGAAAATGACAATACCTTTTCACAAAAATCTAGCTAATGTGGATACAAATTATTTTATCATCTCTTATGTTAACCACACTTAGGACCATCTATAAATGCATGAAAAACTAATTTAATAATAATCCCAATTGCTTTAGAAATACTGTTGATGTAGGGTGAGTAGACCAAAGTTCCATGTCATAGTATAAACTATTGGGAGAAGATGGGATGTAAAAAACCTAATTTTCATGTGATTTTTTTGTATTAACACTTAAAATACTCTTAATAGTGAGTATATTGATGGAGTTTTATAGTACTATGTAACCTTGTCATTTTTATGATTTAGGATGTTATAATTAGGTGTTCGTGTCACTTTATCCTTTATTACATAGATTTTGAGTCTAAACTATCTATTTTTTTTTATGCCACATCATTATTATTCTTTTATATGTCACTCCTTTGTTTGAGGAGGTATTACAGTTGCCATTTTTTATGACATACATTTGCCTTAGTCTTTTTACAAATCTTTGTGTGTGTCACTTGATTGAAAAGGGTAATTTTACATTACCCAAATAATTTCAAGGTTTTGTGCCTTTGATTATTGAAACCAACCATTGATTACATCATTAGGGAATGATAACATCATTACGCTACTCAAATAATTTAATAGACCTATTTTCCTTTTTATAAATGCTAATTTTGAAGCCAAAGCCACATGTGCTTTTTGGATTATTGCCTAGTGCCATTATGTTGTTCATCTTTGCCTATCTTGTTATTTGATCAAAGAAGCCTTATTTTCCTAAATTGAGTTTCCAATTAACCTTTACAAGTTTTAATATAAACATTAATTGATTTATGTTTATGCCTTGTGTAATTTGGGATTAGACACCAATCTTTCTCTTTTGGGTTGTGTAACTTAGGTTAATTCTTTACCCAATTTGAAAAATATTGCTTTTGCCTATATTTGAGAAAAATAGACTATCTTATTTATACCTTTTCTATCATGCCTCATACCAATTGACCAATTTTATGTCTAAATTTGAATTCCAAGTTGATGAGAAAGTGCTTTAGACTTGTTAGATTAAAATCATACCCTTTTGTTTAAAGTCTAGATTTCATGTTCATTTTCTCAAAAGTCCTAGCACATGCCTATTTTTAGAATATATTTTGATGTTTCATTTGGCCAAAATACCTAACAAATTTTATTTTCTTAGATTAGACTTTTTTGGAACACTTTGAACCTAGACTTTGGCATGTCAGTTTTTATTCAACAACTTCACCTTTTGGTTAAGACATTTGACATTAGATTATCTTATACCAAGTTTTAACATAAACCATTTTGGAGATACAACTCCCTTTTAAACAAGTTAGACCAAGTTTGCATCTTTTGTCCTTTGGAAAAAAATTTAAGAGTTTGTATAACTTTAGAACTTTTTGTGAAGTTTTCATCATTGACTTGGATATTCTTCATTACATTTATGGTGGATTAAAGTACAATCTAATTTATGATATAATATCTACATAAATTGAAATTTTTTTGAGACCCCTGTTGTGAATAAATGGTTTTCAATACAAATTATTATTATCATTACAATACTCAATTTAGGGAACAAAGCCAAGATCCTCAAGCATAGTATTTGGTGACACCTTATTTTGGTTGATCGATGTATGATATTTGACCTCTCACTAATCATGGCATCCATTCCTACACTTGTAACATTAAACCTCCTTTATATTTTGTAAGTAACCAAGCTCCATAATGGCCAAGGATCACTATTATAGGACCTCATCCTTTGGCTCATGATAATAACCAAGCTCTACAACACCCTACCATTTTTATACTAAGAACTCATACTTTGGCTTATGTAAGCCACCAAGCTTCACAATGCACTACCATTTCTATCCCAAGACCTCATATATTTTCTTGTGTAATCAACCAAGCTTCATAATGCAATACCATTACCATTCTAGGCCATTCCACTTATGGTAACTCATCCCAAAAAAGTTATTTAATCATAACATGACAAGTAATAGTTACCATCCTAAGACATAAACTAACCTTTATTAAGAATATCATTATCCAACCATCAGCCATTCCTCATCCATTTCAAACTATTCCCCATTTTATAAAACCCCTAACAATTGTCAATCCAAAACTAAGTGAATCATTACCTCTCCAAAATAACCAATCATTTGAAGACTAAGATATATTCAAAATTGGTATTTTACAACTGATTGTAAACCAAGACCAAGAAAACCAACCAAGATGTGATGTTTTTATTGAACCATCCATTTATGATAAGTCAACCTATGATGAATCACCTTTTAACCTTGCACCTATTGTCAAGGATTATCACTCTAATAAGTTAGTCTTTATTGAGTCAATTCACAATGATTATAACTACCTTTGGGAAACATTTTATATCAACCATTATCCTATTTTTAAAGAGCCTCCCTCTAACAAGCCATTCTCTATAAAGTTGTCTCTTGACATTTTTTACCTCATGGAGGAGTCTCACATTGATAAACTAGTCTCCATGGAGACCATTTTGCCATCATAAGCCATTAATTGTCTAATACAAAACATTAAACAATACATCATTGTATCAATATCCACACCAAATGAAGAATCAACATTAAAGTTAGGTTATATTCTTGAATCAACATCAGATTTATTATTATAACTAGAATCAACATCAGTCTTGACATTAGATATAGTGTTCTTTAAGTCTGAATCAGCTTCATAATTAGAATATATTCATGGTTGTTACAATATGAGATATACATGCCTTGTAGATCAATTTTAATATATTTTTGATCCTTACAAAGTTTGTGAGGATGATTAATTCAAATTCAACATAAGTTCTCCTAGTATCTTTTATGAAGATTGTGTGGACTCTTTAAATTCCATTACCATTCCACATGCCATTACCACTAACCAATCTAGCCATTATATTGAACTTCCACCCTTGACAAGTGTCGATTGAGACCGAAAAAATCATGCCTTATTGAATTGCATCCATGGTGACATATCAATTACATAATATTAAGGGGAGAAATACTAAATTCATATATAAAAATAACATACTCCTAGTGAAACATTTTTAGAGGAACTATGGGACAATCAAAGTTAAAACTCAACATATTTGACTAAAACCTTCTTTGAGGCACTAGAAGATAATCAAATTCATAAGTCAACATTCCTTACTAAAACCTTCTTAGAGGTTTAATGCAACAATCAATAAAACCTCATTTTTAAAAACCTCTTTGAGGCACCAATAACTGATCATAATACTTCTTCACTACATGATGAAAACATTATTCAAGATAAAATTAATACAGATCCCAATCTACAACCTACTTAGATAGAAGCTACACTCAAGCCCAAACAATAGAAAAATATGGTGATCCTATTGAGAGCATATTAAAAAGTCTTATCCCCACCACAACCAAAGTTATGTTGAATCTAGAATCAACAACATTATGTTTGCTTGAAAACCCTAATCTTCATTTATCACTGAACCATTATACATTCCATTATCATCTACCTTTGCATTGCCAAATCAAACTTATCATCCATTATTTATCCATATTTGCCATTTATAGTTGTATTTTCCTTCATAAATTCTATAGAGACATCTTTTATCAAATTTTGATGGAAACAAAATCAATGACCAATGAAGATCATAACAATATTCTAGGAATCCAAACCTACATCAGGTTCTTGATAGAGCAGTTAGGCAAAATAGGTGTGGGCTAGTAATTTACATGATTGATTATTCTAGTTGTGTCATATACTAATCAAAAAACATATCTCCACATAAATAGAAACAAAAAATCATTCACCTTTGCTAAAAACATTTACCTTGTCATTTACATTTACTAGTTACCTTACCTCTTTCATTATTTATTCCTCTTGCCATTATTTGATACCTTTTCATTACCTTTCTTTATCACTTGGGGGTAACCATCATGCCATTATATCCAATTATCATAGCATCATCATCTTAAACAATACCATACCATATACCATTTCACCATACCTTTATTACTAACCAAATCATGTATATAGCCATCCTACCCAATACCATTTAATCTTGGTTCCTTTGGTTATTCATGCACCTTTTGTGAGGGGATCTGATATAGATTCAATAGTTTTACAATTTTGTTTTTTAATGATAGTCTATTAAAGTAGTGTGAAAATTGATCAACAAATTTATATTTCATTTATGATTGACTGATGCCATGTATTATAACCACCTATGGGCAAATCTGTGTTCCACCTTGTGTTACTACTTATAATCACCTATGGGCAAATTAACAACACAAAGCTATGACATTGTTTCCTATTTATAATCACATATGGGAAAATTAGGAATATCACCTTTTATCATGCATTAACACATCACCTTAACATTACTATTCTCATTTTCCTACCCATTTTCCTCAATTTGATAACTTGTTGTGACCTAATAGGTTCTCCCTACCTTTTATATGGTTGAAACTACTGTGACTTGAGGTCCTAGTGGAACTATGTAGGTAGCACTCGATTCAAGTTAAGATCAACTTAGTCCCCATTTTCAATACTCTCTTTCCATTTTATGATAAATATAATCCAATACTTTCATCCTTTTATGAGTGGTATATTTTCACTCTATAACGAGTTAAGATACCCCAAAAATTCTAAAAATAGTCAAAATTTTCAAAATCCAAAAACATTTGTCCTATCTAATCCTAGTTAGTCATCCTTGATCTACCCTACTAGGGTAAATCCATTGTTAGTATGCTTTATTTTTATTTTTATTTTAAGATTTTTATGTGCTTGTTTACTTAGTTGTTTGTTTATTTATATGCCTATATGTTTGTTTTTAGTACTGTGCCTCAACTCAATCTATTTGTGTTCACTAGGTGATTCCTTATGCATTATTCTTGAGTCTATCCATATTAATATGTCAATAGAGTCATCATGGTTATTATCATTTTGAATTATTTTTAATAATTAATTAGATCAAGAGTAATTCCTTATGCATATTTGAGCTAAGTTATCATGGTGTTCTTTCATGATGCACACCATCATGTGCTATAGCAAAAATCAGATCATGAATTCTTACATGTAATGGATCCATAGAATTTTCTCCATGGTACCCTTAAAAAATCCTCCCAAACCATCTTGATCAAATAAACCTATTGACCATTCTAGTTGTATCAATGCTTATAAGGATGAGCATATCCATATTAATAGGTAAAACTGAATAATTCATAATAATCAATTCTTATTATTTTATTCATCCCTTTCATCACTTTATGAATCTTCATATGCTTGGTTTTTTATGGCTTATTTAGTCATTAGACCATCATATCTACATTTTCACTTGATCATCTTTAATTTGTGCAATAAGTTACACCCTTAAGTAATGATTACCAATCTACCCTACGAGGGAAAAATCAAAAAGCATTTTTTATTCTAGGTCATCTTAATGATTAAAACTTCCTATAGCCAAATCATTATATTGACTCTTCATCCCTAATTGGATCATATGCCTATGCCACTAATTATAACCACCTTTGGGCAAACTAGTGTCTCAACCTTTGTTGCTAATTATAACTACCTTTGGACAAATTGGTAATTTTTAAAATAAAATCATGCAATAATTATCTTTATTGGATTAATATCACCCATGGGTTAATTTCATTCTCCTTCTTTCTTATTTTTAAGTGACCATCCATCAATCAAATGTGTCAACCACTCCCTTAAGGGGGAATCAATATAGGCTTCCCAAACATTGTTTGGACATTTTCCTTAAATCATTATCTTATTTTTGGCCTATTTCATTATTTGAGAATATGTTACTATGCCTACATATTATAACATCTTCCAAAACAAGGGAAAATAATAGACACGTAAAACTAGCCACAACTGGCCTTTGATTGAACTTTAGATTAATTCCTACCAACCATTACATATTAAGCCTAAGAATCACTAAACATCCTAAATTTGCTTGTGCATGATTAGTAAAAGATTAGAATCATGTTGATTCATCCCTAATTAGTTTATCATATCATATAAAACATTAAAATCTCAAGGATACATCCCTAAGTACCTTGTGACATCACAACTTAATTTGGCCTATGGACCTATTAAGTGGGGCACATGAACAAATATCAATTCTTGAAAGAGATAAATGGATAATCATAATTAATTAATAGTCTAAACCAAATTAAGATCCTATTTTAATTATCCATGTGAAAATAATTAATAGATTAAAAAATAAATTTAAAAAATGTAAATATCCTAGCCTTTCATCATGACCTTTGTGAGTTATCAAGCTCTTGTGAAATATCCTAAAATATCTCATTTTGGAGACCCATGCCTATTCATTCCAAATCATGATTAATTGATAAATATTAACTCTACTGTGATTATATTTGACTCACTTAGGTTAGGTTTGAATCCATTCCATGGTTATACTACACCTTAACTTATCTTGGGTTGGGGTTAGTTTCTAAGCCTATAAATACAATGCCTTCTATATTAAATGTTAAGCTATTTTGGTGCAAAGTTATCATGTAGAAATGACTTAAAATATTTGATAAGGGTAGTATTATAATGAAAAAAATTCCTTGCAAGTAGTTTTATAATTATAAAATATTGAGCTAAGTAAAAACACAATCCATGGTGCCAAGGACAAAAGGATCTACACATCTCCATTTGATAAAGACTCTTTGAAGCACAAGTCAAGAAAACCAATCAACAATGAATTTGGAGCTCCCAAGCAAGGTAAAGGATTTGTTGTCTTTTGAATTTTAGTTGTTCTTTCATTTGTCTTTTATTATTAATCTCACACCTAAGATCTAGGCTTGGAGTGTAAGTGTTAGTATGTTTAGTAATGTTTTTGTTGCTTGAAATAACATATTATAAACCTCCCTTCTTGGATTCCTATGATCATAGTGGATATAAACACTACCAAGAGATGCAGGCTAATAATAATTTTGGTTCCACACCATCTACTTGCTCATCTTAGACTCCACCCAATATCCCAGTCTTAATGTTGAGCACCACTTTAGTTCTAGCTATAACTTTAGTTCTACCTAAAACTTTAGTCCCTTATACTTCAACCTATTCAACTCTAGCTATAACCTCTACTTCAACACCACCTACTAGCTTCACAAGTACATCAACTAAAGCTATCAACTCAAGTCTAGTTATGACATTAGTTCCAACCAAAATAATGAGTAGCACCAAGTAGGATCCAAGTTAGCCTTAATCAAAGGCTAATTTTGTATAATTTTCAATTTAATGATTATTCACATTGAGATGATTCTTGTTGCATCCATGCAATTATTAAATGAATTATTTTGACGAACATGCACACATGTATGATTGATTTAATATGTAAGTTATAAGATACATTTTTATATCAAACTAGAACTTAGATTATAATTATTTTTATGTAAGATGAAGTTTTCATACACTTGGAGGATGAGGTGAACCCTTCACCAAGTCATTTAAATAAATATAAAACATTATTTCAAAGGGTTAGAATTTTTATCAATATAAAATAAGAAATAAATTCATTGATTGTCATGCAATTTTGTTTTTTCTCTCATCTTCCTTTTCTATGCTATTGAAATTCTATCTTCTTTATTTGTATCAATTCGATAATGTTAAAGTATGTTAATTATATGGATTAATCTAATTATTGTAATTGATGAATTTTGATATTAGATGTGCAATATATATTGAGTATCAGTAAATTTTGTTAGTTAAATTAATTATTATAGATTGAGTTGATAGTAAGAGTGTGTCATAGTATTTCCTTTTGGTATATTCATTAATAATGTGTTCTAGCTACCATAGATAACTTCTTGGTCTGAGATGTAATTTCTTAGATAAAGGAGTGAAAAAATAACTCTAAGGAGAGAAATTTTTAAGATTCCTATAATTATTTTTTGAGACTACTAACCATGCTTGTTCATGAGTGTTAAATAGTTACAAATGAAAATAATTGGTATCAGAGATACTTGTCCACCAAATAAATAGTCTTAGAAGTGAACTTTCAAAAACACAGAGCCCTTTTTCTACCTTACCTTTCCCTTCTTTTGAGTTTATTTAAGATGTACCTATAATATAGTAAATCTCCATACAT
This sequence comes from Torreya grandis, assembly GCA_037957365.1. Taxonomy (NCBI): domain Eukaryota; kingdom Viridiplantae; phylum Streptophyta; class Pinopsida; order Cupressales; family Taxaceae; genus Torreya; species Torreya grandis. Next base: position 898,015 of record JARHVA010004836.1, read on the forward strand.
CCAACTCATTTATTGATTACTTTATATTATATTTCACACATCTATCCAAAAACTTGGTTAATCAACTTAAAAGTTTAGCCTATTATTCCCCCACCTAGTCTTTTTAATCCCATACATGCAACTCGTGACCTGGATTGCAACCATGCTTCCATAGAGATCCTAAAATGTTAGAGTATACATTATTCATTATTATGTGGTGTGCATAAAACCCACATCAACAAAAAAATAGAAGTTAGTACTATAATGAGGGCACACTTTTGTGTTTTGTCAATAGTAGAGGTTAGTCATTACATAGATTTGCATTAGAGACACCTAGGCAAGTAACAAAGTCTTGGCCCCAAACTATCCTTTTGGTTTCACCTTTGTTAAACCATTGGAGGCCTAGACCAATACATGTCATCCTTTAGGTGCACCAATCTAGGATACCTTGTCTAGTAAGAGGTATCCCACTTATTAATCTTTATATGGTTTAATCTTGGTTAGTCGGATCTTCTTTTGCCATCCCTAAAGAATGACATGAACTACCAGTGAACCTAGAGAAATACTTACCTACTTTCTCCCCCTAAATTATGAGGATGATATAAGCACACGTAAACTCTTTCAAGGATAATCTAAGATTAATGAATGTCACCCATGAGGATGTTTCATACAAGCTTTTCCCATTTACTCTATAATATTCTTCCTATGATTGGTATCTTAACTTGTAGGTAAGTTCTATCACTGCATGAAATGAATGCCAAAATAGTTTTCTTGCATAATTATATAAGGTTACCAACCCAAGTTTTGTGTATCAACATTTCACTAGTACGAAGAGGAAAGCCAATGAGTTAATATGGGCCTTAAATGCAAGATTTAAGAAGATGTACACTTAGTTGAATGGTGTGTATAATCTAGAAAATTTTATGTAATACCACTAATCAAAATTAGAATTAGAATTATTACTTCCCCAGATATAATAGGCCTTTCAAAAGACCTACCAATAATGTATAATAATAAAAAACCACTAAACTACTAGAAATCAATGGCATAGAGATAGCCTCATCTAATTGGTGTAGAGTTCACAACACATCACAACATGGGGAATTGGAATTTATAGATTCATGTGGCCTTTGAAATATTTTAAAGAGAAATGATCAAATAGGATCAAATGATGAATCCTTTATATCTCCCTCATGAATATGTCCCCTCAAGTTTAGCTATGGTCTTTAAAACTTATGAGTTTCCCTTCCCTAGTGAAGGTGACAATGTTTCAAAAGATAATTTTGATGAAGTGAAAGAGTTTAAGTATTTTAATAGGAAAAATTATAATCTGAGGAACAAAAAGCCTCTCACCACTTATACTCATCCCAATAATATATTTATTCCCATGAATCCTAAAAGAGTAATAATCCTCCTCCCATAAAAGGGAATGATCAACCTCAAAATAAATAAGATTAGATTAAGGGAGGATATAACATTGTTAATGATATGAATAAGATCAAAGACAATATCATTCTTTATGAACTAGCACAAATCATAGAGTAGAAGATCTTATGGAAGTCTATCACAAGCAAGTCTATTGTAGAAAAGTCCAAAATAACTAATAAATTTATTATATATAAAATAAATCATAAGGTTACCTCTTTATTAATAACCATTCAAGTATTAGGAAAGAACATAAATAATTTCCTGGTATATTGTAGATATTAAGCAATGGTGATGAAAACTTTCATTTTCTATAAGATTTGTTTCACCCCATATCAATCCAAGAGGATTGTTTCACAATTGGATAAAATAATAGTGCCTCTTTTAGGAGAATTGAATGTTTTGAGGATCTAGGTTACATCATAACCTCAAGTAGAAATTAATATCAACATACTAGTAGTATATATTCTCAATGGGTATGGGCTACAATTGAGTAGAGATTGGTCGAAGATGATCAATGGATATCTTTCCAAAAACTTTTATAACATTTGTCTATCATAGAGGGGTATTGCCAACTAGATTGGGATTGATTGGGAGCCAAAGATGAAGAAACCTATTATATATTACAACACCACCATTGAATAAGAGAGTTATAAGTTTCCTAGCCTTATAATTTATACATTTATTATGAAGCATGAAATGTAGGAAAAAGTGTAAGGACCTTCCCAATTATGGATCCTCCATTTTACCAGAGTAAGATCCAAGTAAGGATAAGGTTGTGTTATAAAATTGGTAGATTAAAAAGAAAATAAATACATAGTAGTGTATAAGATATATTTTTCATGAAAAAAAATAGAGTAGAGTGTGAATCCTTGATTATGGGATTGTAGTTTTCCTTCAACAACAATGTCTAGGAAATGTTGGTATACAGAGACTTAGAAATTTTGATTAACTAGGTCAAGAATAAGTACCAATGAAAGTTATCATATTCAAATAAGTAAAAACATACATATTGGGATATAATTGAGACATATAATGCTTTAAATATAGTGGATATTCTAAGAGAACAAAACTAATTTGTTGATTCACTGACCGCTTTAGTAGAAAATATGGCACCCTTACAAGAGTCAAAACTATAAAATTTCTCCATCAAATTGGTACCTTGTCCATTAGTGCTAGATAATATTGAAAATTTTTAAGTGTTTAATGATAATTATTAGATCATCTAGTTTTTGACCAATTAAAGACAATTTGAGTCCCATATAATTGATGATGAGTAAAGGATCCATGTGTACCATGATGAATTAGATGAAGGGGATGCCATATAACTAAAGGAAAATCATCTCCTGTTGGGGACAATCACCTTGGAAATATATTTTGATATAGACCCTCAATCAGAAAAACAAATTCAAATCAAGGTTAATGAATCTAAGTTCAACTCAAAAAATATGGGAGATGAAAGAAACTCACACCTCATAAGTATTGGTTTAAGATGCACTCTAAACGAGAGATAAAAGGTCAAGTAATTCATCATCAAGTATAAATATGTAATATCATAGACATATGATGAATTAAGGATTTTAAATCCTAGAGTCATTATCCATAAAATTCCACTCAAGATAGGCCATAAGCTATTTAGGTAGAGGTAAAGACTGGTTAATCATATTCTAGAACCATTGATCCAAAAGGAAGTAGAGAATATTTTAAGTTTTTTGATAGTCTTTCCTATTTAGAATTCAACTTGGGTGACTAATCTAGTTCTAGTTAGGAAGAAGAGTGACAAAATTAGGTTGTGTGTTAACTTCAAAAACCTTAACAAAGCTTCTAAGAAAGCTAATTATACTTTTTACTCCTTAGATGAGGTGATATAAATAATGAGTGGTTCTAGAATGATGTCTTTCTTAGATGTATTTTTGGGATATAATCAAGTATTAGTATAATTAGAGGATAGGATAAAAATAGAATTTACTACAAGATGGGGAACTTATGCATATAAGTGAATTCCATTTGGGCTAATCAATATAGGAGATAATTTTTAGAGAGCCATAGATGACATATTCTAGGGCTGATAGGAAAATGCATAATTATATGCATGGATGACCTCACTATTTTATATAAAAATAGAGATGATCATATCGACCATCTTCAATCCTTTTTAAAAAGGTGTAGGAAGTTTGGTATCTTAGTAAACCCCAAGAATAATATATTTGGAATTATTTAAGGCAAGTTGCTAGGCCACCTTATAACCAAAGATGGGATCACCATTGATCCAAATATAATTCAAGGAATTTTAAAAATAATGTTCCAAAATGGTAAAAATGAGTTGAATCCCATCTTTAGGAAGATTAATTTCATGAGAAAATTCATATCAAGGTTTGCATAATTTTTTAGACCCATAAACATAATGCTCAAATAGAATACTAAAGTGGAATGGGTACATGAAGCTAAGAAGTCCTTCCAAGACATTAAGAGTGTTATATCATAGGCCCTAGTCTTGGTAAGCCTGAATTTTACTAAGGACTTATTACTATATTCATTTTTTTAGAGCATACCATTATTTTTGTACTTATTCAAAATAAATAAGAAATTGAACATCCCATCACTTTTATGATCACTAACTTAAAATATGTAGAGATCAAATACTCCCTGATTGATAAATAAATCTTCTCCCTTGTCAAATCAGTTAAAAAATTTAGACACTACTATTATCTCTCAATTTTAGACCATTAGAGAGGTAGTTCAAGCCTAATATAATTGAGTGGAACAATAGGATTACCCCTAGACCTATGGGTTATTTCTAGAGGGGGTAAAACTATAGTTTAAAGGGTTATTTCCCTTGATATATCTTTGTAAGCTCATCACCTATGCTAATAACTTGTTGAGATGAAAAGGGAGAGATAAATTATAAAGAAACCTAACATAATGAAATTGATGCAAAAAAATATGAACTGATCACTACCAATAATCTAAATTTCACTTCAAACAATATCCTAACTTTCACATGAAACTAATCCAAATCTACCTCTCTACATTAGTATTTCTCATGGACGTTTATGATTCAAGATTTATTTATAAAGAATAAAAAAGAGTTCATCACATGAAACTACTAAAGATAAAATTAAATAAACTCATACACACTTCATTTGAACACTTCGAGAGACCTACAAAAGAATTTTTAACTCAATATGAATGCTAGCAAGGACAACATGACAAGAAAGTAAATCCATCACTTAACAAGATCAACAAGTCTGACATGCACATTGAAATAGTCCATCAAGAAGGTAAAACCAAGTTTTTATTCATTTATTAAAGGATTCAAATGGGAATGGATTCACCTTACCCAGGTTGAGGATACAAACATAGCCAATTAAGGCTTTATATATATATATATATATATATATATATAGAGAGAGAGAGAGAGAGAGAGAGAGAGTTGAAATGTGTCTTATGAGTTAAAAGTAAGAGAGGAGTTATGAAACTAACTCAATAGGTCCTAAATACCATGTTGATCTCCTCTAAATACATTCCCTTGCTCCAAGTGGTGTAGGAGTTATAATGCTTGTTTGACACCTTGATTATCTCTCTAAAAGTACATTTTGCTTTGGATTTTTGAAATACAAGTGGTCTTCTTGGTGGTAAGATCAATTTAAATTACACCTTTGATCTGATATTGACACCTCTTATCTTAATCCTTTAGGTTCTCTTTGACACATCACTTCTTTTTCTTGTTAGGTGTCTAGAAGACTCTTCATCTCCTTAGGCCAATCTTGCATAAAAGTGTCAAAACTTTAATTATTCTTCTTAATCTCATCCTATCTTCATGGAAAGTCTATTAAAATCACACCATAACCATAAAAACTCCATTTTAAGTCTCAAACTAGCTCTAAGAACTCATTCTTCACTAAAATCCCCAAATTGATCTTATTCATGTAACCCTAAAATCATACAAACCTCCTTGTTTAGAGAAATGTATGAATGGTATTAATAATACGAAGGCATATTATAGGACCCATTATGGCCTTAAATCTTCATATTCAATTTCATGTCTTCAAAGTGAGTGGAATTATATTTTTTTGTTGCTTCTCTCTCCTAACTAGGTTTCAATTAGGCCTCCATACCTAGAGACTAAAAATTAATTATATATGATTACCACACATTAAAAACCAAAAATAATCATGTTACTTTTATGACCTCCTCCTCATTCTCCATGTCAATTTTGTGTTTAGGACACCTTGTATAGACCTTTCAAATAGTTAAAGATAGTCTTTTATGGCCTATTCCATATAGTTCTATACTTGCAAGTATAAACTAATAAAATGGGGTGATGCTCAAGGGAGTATTAGAAATTCTTAAATTAATTTGAGATTTTTTCAAATCAATTTATAGGAATATATATCCAGTTATATCTCATTGGGTCATTTTGAATCTCCTAGGTAGCCTGAAAGTGCCTCAAGGTCTTAATGATTGTTCATACAACTGAAGACAACAATCCTCCAAAAAATTCCATAAAATATAATTAAAATATGATATCTAAATATATATAGGATCCCATGGTCCAATGTATAACCTTTGTATTTTACCATTCAAATGAAGGTAGATTCTCGAGTTGCTATTAAGCATTCTATGAGGTATAGGAATGATTGGGGTTTGTAGGTGACAATTATGAGTTTGGTATGAGATATAAACACCTAAATGAGATTTATAATTTACTCCTTAACATAATTAAATGTTTATATTATTACATTAATTCTTAAAAGTATTCTACATGTTATTGGTGTATGCCTAGGTTTCTCGAGCGAACTTGAATAACATACCCTAACTGATTGTATTCACCTAATTTTTTTCAATATCAGGGGTTTAGGTCCTCATGGGATTCTTGTATATATCCTTCACCATCTCCTAAAATCCTTTATGGTCCTCAACTCATTTCAGTAATCCACCTTTCATCTACCTTCCCATATAAGCATGTGTATGTAATTAGACCTATGTGTGTAATTAAGCCTAAAGCAGAGTTTGTCAACATGTTGTCTTTATTATTAAATATAAAGACTACTTATATTTGCATCATGATGATGGAAACATCACCTCAATACTCACACAGACCTAAAAACCTTTCAATTAAGCAACTTCCTCTTGTCTAGGTGTCTAGAGTTGTAGCAAGGACTCTGTGTATGTAATTAAGCCTGTCACCCATGTTTGGTTATTTAATCTACTCCTTGATTAGATTTATTTGATATCAAAAGGTCTCATTAAATTTAAACTCATTCATTTTACTTCCTAATTATTTTCATGCATTCTACCAACCTCTTTTAGGATTGAAATTAGCCTTTCTTTGACTACTAGTCATATAGGTTTGTGAACTATTTATACAAGGTTATGAATTTACATTAACATCCCTTAATATTTTTTTTGGTCTTCAAAAAAAATAATGACTTGTTTTTAAAAATTGAGATAATTACGAGTATCCTTGATACACATTTTTCTCTTCAACATAAGATCTGATGCTATATTGGTGCTTCTACTTGATACATACCTATAGGTGGCCTTCATTTAGGATTGATATTCAATCGTAAGGCATTAGAATCTTTATCTAAATACATGTATATATAAATAAATTATACACTCCATTAAGAAACAAATAAAATTATTTGAAACTTTTTCATTATGTTAATGATAATTTACCTTCAAAATAACCATGTACCTGCTTCAAGCTCATCTTAGAGATGGTTGTAGATGACTATTAGGGAAGTCTAAGAATGTAGTTTTGAGTTAGACATTTCAAATTTTCCATGAAAAATATAGTTTTCAATCTCATTGAGGGTTTTTATCACTTCCCTCATGTCCATTATCCTTTTCAAGGCATCTCCAAACTTTGTTGTTTTTTACCAAACTTAGGCATGTGTAGAGATATTAGATTTTCATGTCTCTTAAACACTTTGACTACCCTATCACTTCAAACCTAGAATGGCTAGTTACTCATCAATATTTTATCTTTAATTATGTTTTAATCATGTTTAAAAGTATATAATGGACCTCTTCAAGAACAATTATACCTTTTTCGAAAAGGGGACCTACAAGTTTAGGGCCTGTAGGTCACTTTCTTGCCTGCATAGGGTACTAAGAGAAATAGTCCTCAAACCCTATACACTTTATAATTGTATCAAATATTGATCCAATTATTATTTACTCTCTTTAATATTAATGAATATTTTCAAAAATTATGTCGTCCTCAACCTATCTCTATAGTCTATACAGGTTTGTGTATGGAACTATTGATTATATATAGGGTTTTAGTCTCTTCACCATGCTTTAGTCCTTCAAGAGCTACAAGTTAGAGATATCAAGTTTTAATACACTTATTTTATGATTCATTTCCTTTTTTATGAGGGCAATACTCTTAAACACTTTTGACTGTGTAGGATAAACCTTTTAAACTAACTTGTGTAAATAGTTTTAAACTTAGTCTACTTATAAGGAACATGATGCAACTAGAGGATTGGTATAAAGTATCTTGTTGATTATATAAAATTAAATTAAATATAAATATTAATAAACATGTTAAATAAATAATTTAATTCCTATAAACCCCATACAAACTCTCAAATAATATAGGATATTGACAGTCATTTGCACCATGTAATAAAATATATTTTATTTTCCAAAAGACCATTCAAATGTGACAACATAGTGGATTAAGATGTATGATGAATTAAAAACCCTCTGATTACTCATTTCAATTAGTTTCATTTATAGATAAATTTAACCCTTGCACTAGAATTACACAAAACTTAGCCTGTGGGGATTTAAGCCTAAAAAAATAGTCTATCTCCTTAGTGATTATTCATAAAGCTAAGTATATAAATCCAATGAAAAATTAAAAAAATTATAATAACATATGGATTAAAAAAAATTATAAAATATTAACCCCCAACTCTACTTTTATAAACTATACCATCTAGTTGAAAATGGCCTTCATGAGCTTGTGAGTGTTGGAGGAGAGAGAGATTTATGAAAATGTTTGACTTAAAACCTCTTCCCATGATTTTTATGACCTTTAAAAGATAAAAATAAATTCATAAAATTTTTTCCCTATAAATTAATTCAACATGTCCATATAAGTCTCTTAACTCTTCTCTTTGGCATTAAAACTCAAGATTCTAACCTTTGTTTTACTTTATGATAGGTGTGTCAGTTGTGCAATAGCCCCAACGTCTTTAGAAGGTGTTTTTTATGGATTATTCACTTAATTAGGTTTGAAATACATAAATTTTATCCAAAAATCACCTTTTTCCTCATTTTCTCATATTTTAAAGGCTACAAATATACCTTAAACATTCCAAAACAAGACATTACCTTAAATTATCCAAACTTACCTTAATAAACACTAATAAGGTCTTATGAATAATTTTAGGGACAATATAAGGTAGAAAAATACTACATGAAAATCCTATGAAAGTTTTAATTTAGAGGGGTTAAACTATTTTGACTTGAGGTCAACATTTGGTCAACAATTTGGCAATTCATAGGGGTAACATATTTGTAATGCTAAATAGACCAATAGCCTTATCCTTCCATTGGGAAATGGAGTCACTTTCACTCAGTCTCAGAACTAACCAAACCTTGACTATGAAATAACAAATTTGTTATACCTTAAAAATACACTAAATATAAACATTGAGATACAAAACAAAGCAACAAGACTCTTGCATGTGATATAAAGCACTTAGGTAACACAACACCAAGATAAGCAAACTAAAACTATAAAACTATCCTAAAAAAAATTCTTCCTCCTAGATCAAAGGGGAAAACTATCCTAAAAAAACTTCTTCCTCCTAGATCAAAGGGGAAACTTGTATAATCTCTTGCTCCATGAAATGAAGGATGACATGAAATAAGTTGTCTCTTGAGCCTTGCTCTTGATGTTTTCTTCTCCTTCATTTGTTCTAATATTTTTTTCAAGATCTCAAATTAATCAATGGTAGCTACAAACCAATCACCTATGAAGGTGAATTCATTTTGTGTCTAAAGATCTTTCTCATAATAATTATTAATATTTGTGCTTACCTTAAACATAGCCATCTCTTGGCTTATGTGAGTGACCTCAATTATGTTACTTTGGAGGTTGTCATATTATCCATAAAGAGACAAGGAATCTTCAATAATGTCTTAAAAATGATGATTAAGAGGTGTATACTCTTGAAGAGCCTAAAAATCATTAAAAATATCCTTAAACCTTAGCCACATATCATCTTGGTCCATGAGCATAGAAACAACTTTATCTTTTATTGGTTTTTCAAAATCAATCTCTTGATAAACCTCTTCATTGGTTAAGGTGACAATCTTGGTAATATATTCATGGGAAGTTTCAAACTGATCTAGATCATCTATTTATTAACTCAATAATATTTATTTGTGTTTTTCTTCACTAAAGGGAGTACTAATAGTGAACTCTTCATTATAGACACTTGATTCATCTTCTTCAGCTACAACTATAGCTTAATCCTCTTAACTTATTTCCCATAGTATAAGTTCTGATTCAAGGAGTGAGATGGTATGAGGGTGATGAATAGGTTCACGGGTTAGAGATGGAGTATGAGGTATGGAGTATGGCTCATTAATGGGCTTAGGAATGGAAGGATATATTTGAATAGGCTCAAATTCATCCACAAGAGTTGGTATGGTATAATTAGGAATCATAGTCCAAGAAAGCCTCCAATATGACAAGATATTGCTTTCTTGAGGAGGGATAGGTGTATATTGAAGGAGACTTTTAGTCAAAATAGGAGTAGGAATAGGATATGATGGTTGAGGTTGCTTGGATTAGGTCTCTTGATTATCCCACCTCTCTAATCTGTCTATACACCATTGGATAAAAATTCTCATTTCTTATCACCTCTTTTAATTTTATCATATTTGGATTAAGTGCTAAGAAGGATATGGTTAGGGAAACATAATTTTTAGAAAGGAAGAGTTTGAATGTTATAGGTCATGGTAAGGTTATTAAGGTATATATTTGGAATAATATGAACAGAATTCAAGACAACCATAAGAATGATATGAATCATGGAAAGGTAGATAAGAATCAAATTAAGGTTTATATAGATCATAGGGGTGGTAGGATTTATGTTGAGGTTGATAAGAAGGTACAAAATAGAAGTTATCTTTATACCCATCCATCCCAACTTCATGAGTCAAAGGAAAACATAATATATTATAAAATACTCTAAAAAAGAAGTACCTAGGCTAATGTAACCAATTGATTAAATTTAGAGTCGCCATTGGAGTTTTTTGAATACCTTTGAAGGCTGATAGGTTGAATAACACACCAAGAATTATTCCACAACTTTAGACATTGGTCCCACCAAGCATGCTAGAATTGTTATCATTTAATTTTGTAACCTTATAGAGTTATTTAAATCCTACTCCAATTGAGTGAAACAATGGGATTACCCTAGACCTATGATTTGTCTATAATGGGGGTAAAACTCTAGATTGAAGTTTTATCTCCCTTCATCTATCTATTTAAGAACATCACCTATGCTACTAACTTGTCAAGATAAAAAGGAAGAGATAAACATGAAATATACCTAACCTAATGAGGGTGATGCACCAAAAATTAATTGATCACTACCAACCAACTACAATTTCACTTCAAATAAGAGACTAACCTACACATTATTATAAACCAAATATATCTCTCTACATTAGTATTCTCATGGCAGTTTGTGAAGCAATCTTGAGCTAGGAGGATTAAATAGGAGGTCATGAAATGACACTAGTCAAGAGACATCTAACTAAAATCATACACACTTCATTTGAACACTTTAAGATACCTACAAAAATAATTTCAAATTGAATATGAATGCTAACAAGGACAACATGCTAAGGAAGTAAATCTATCAATCAAAAAAATCAACTAGTATAACATGCACATAAAATTAGTCCATCGAGAAGGTTAAAAAAAAGTCTTAATTGATCAAAGGATACAAATGGGTAGTGTTTTCCCATACCCAGGTGGAGGATACAAACTTAGCTAATTAAGTATCAATATATAATACAAGTGAGAGAAAATAAGAGAAGGGAATGTGTGTGTGTGTGTGAGAGAGAGAGAGAGAGAGAGAGAGAGAGAGAGAGAGAGAGAGAGAGAGAGAGAGAGAGAGAGAGAGAGAGAGAGAGAGAGAGAGAGTTGAAAAGTGTATAATTATTTTAAATAAAGAGAGGAGTTATTAAATTACCTTAATAGGTCCTAAATTATTTGTGTTTCTTCTCAAAAGATGTTCCCTTACTCCAAGAGGTGTAGAAGTTAGAATGATTACTTGACACCTTAATTAGCTCTCCAAAATTACCCTTTGATTTGTATATTTGAATTAAAAGTGATATTATTTATGGTAATATAAGTTTATCTCACACAATTTATCTAATCTTGACACCTCTCAACTTTCCCCTTTAGGTTCTCTTTAACACATCACTTCCATTTAATCTACTCATTTCTTAGATTTATTTGTTATCAAAAGGTATAAATGACTTTAAAATACATTGTGTTACTTCCTATTTATTTTCATGCATTCTGACAACCTCTTTTAGGCTTGAAATTAGCCTTTCTTTGACTAATAGTCTTATAGGTTTGTGAATTGTGTGTGAAGGGTTATGACTTTACATTGACATCCCTTAATATTTATTTTGGAATTAAAACAAAATTATGATTTGTTTTTCATCTTGAGATAAAATTTATTTTCCTTGATACACATTTGATATTAAACTTGAGGTCTAATGCTTGATTGGTCTTTCTAGTCCATACAGACCTGCATGTGACCTTCATTTAGGATTGATATTCAATCCCAAGGATTTAAGATATATATAAAAAATAAATGTATAGGTAAATACCTTATAAACTACATTAAAATAATAATCAACTTCTTTGAAACTTTTTCATTATGGAAATGATAGTGTACCTTCATAATAAGCATGTATATGCCTCAAGCTCATCTTAGATATGGTTGTAGATGACTGTTAGGGAAGTCTGAGCATGTGGTTTTGAGTTGTAATTTTAAAATATACCATGAAACCTATAGTTTTTAACTAATTTATGGGTATTTATCACAACCCTCAAGCCCATTAACCTTTAAATGCCATATTCAAAATTTGTTGCTTTTTACCAAACTCATGCATGTGTAGAGATATTAGGTTTTCAGACCTCTTAAACACTTTGACCACCCTGTCACTTCAAACCCTGCTTGGTTAGTCACTCATCAATATGTTATATTAAATTATTTTTGAATAATGTTTCAAATTATAAACTCAACCTCTTCATGAACAAGTATACCTTTATCCAAAGGAGGACCTACATGTTTATGGCCTATAGGTCACTTTCTTGGCTGCATAGGCTACTAAGAGAAATAATCCTCAAACATTATACACTTTTACATTGTATAAAATATTTATCCACTTATTGGTCACTCTATTCAACATTCATGAATATTTTCAAATATTATGTCATCCTCAACCTGTCTCTATAGTCTTTACAGGTCTATGTATGGAACTATTGATGGTATACAAAGTTTTAGTCTCTTCACCATGCTTTGGTCCTTGAAGAGGTGAAAGTTTGATATATTAATTTTTAATACACTTCATTTATGCCTCATTTAATTTTTAATGAGGCCAAGACTCTTTATTTTTTTTAAAAGTGCAAGATAAACCTTTCAAAGTCACTTCTACAAGTAGTTTTAAAATCAATCTTTTTGCAAGGAAAATGATGCCACTAGAGGATTGGCACAAAGTATTCAAGTGATTGGAGAACATTTAATTAAGTATAAATATTAATAAACATGTTAAATTAATAATTTAATGTTATGGTGTGGAGCTAAAAGCTTCACCAAGGAGCACACTTTAACAAGTTCGGGTCTACACAGTCGCCGGCGTCGGTCAAGAGCGACCGACGTCGGTCAGGTACAGTTGTAGAGGTGTCGACGTCGGCAGTGGGTCGGTCAGCGGTGGTCACAGGCAAGTAGCAGGAACCAACGTTGGTTACCTGTGCGTCTAGATAGCTATTTTTGAGGATAGAAGCGAGTGTTTACATGATGAGTTTAAGTTGTAGTCTTAAGCACGCGTCTCTATTATTAGCAATATTATTTTTAGAGCCCTTGTTCAAGTGGCTTAACTATTTGTTGTAAGTGCATGCTCAAGTTTCCTAATTCTATATGTAGGAAAGATCTTCTTAGCTTATTATTGTATGAGTAGAACATTGTGAATGTTTTTGAAGAATAGTACAGAATTAAATCAATCTAGGTTTGTTGGAGTTGATTGTTCTTGAGAGAGAGAGCTCTTGAGGAATAGAGATCTAGTGAGAGATCTATACATCTAGGAGAGGTGTGGAAGAAAGAAGTTTCTTTAATTGTATTCCTTTTGTAAAGAGTTTGTTAATAAAAGTTTTCAGGGTGGTTTCTTGTATCTCTTGTTCTTGCTGTTTATCATTCTAGTTACTTGTCTATCTGATTTATTTCCTCATTTATTGCTTTCACAAGTGTAATCTATTGTTGGTTGATCCCCAACAAGTGGTATCAGAGCTCAGGTTCACTAACAGGTGGTTCAGATATGTGTAGTGTGTATTGATTACAGGTTCTCACAGGGGTTTCTGTAGGGATTTCTATTTGAGTGGGAGAAGCAATGGCAGATGAAAGTAAACTGAGAATGGAAAAGTTCAATGGCAAAAATTATCAACATTAGAGAGTGTAGATAGAGGATTATCTGTATCAGAAAGATCTCTACTTACCATTAGGTGGGGTTGCAAAGAAGCCCAAAAACATGGAGGATGAAGAATGGGAAGTTCTTGACAGAAAGGCTCTGGGATCTATAAGACTGAGTCTAGCATCCACTGTGATATCTAATCTATCATAGGCAAAGTCTACGGTAGAGTTGATGACTACGTTATCAAATTTGTATGAAAAACCCTCAGCTTCTAATAAGGTATATCTTATGAAGCAGTTATTTAATTTGCATATGAATGAAGGTGGATCTGTTTCTACTCATCTGAATGATTTCAATGGAATTGTGAATCAATTAAGTTCAGTCAATATAGTGTTTGATGATGAAAGAAAATCTCTTTTAATATTATGTTCTTTGCCTGAAAGCTAGCATGGCTTAGTAATGGTAGTAAGCAATACTGCATCTGCATCAAATATTTTGAAAGTAGAGGATGTTGTTAGTGTTATCTTGAATGAGGAAATTCATAGGAAAAGCATAGAAGAGACATCTAGGAATGCTTTAAGTTTTGAGAGCAGGGGGAGGCAGAAAGAGAAGAGCAAGAAAGGCAGATCAAGATCCAAATCTAAGGGAAAAGGCAAATCTAAATCCAGAAATGGCAGAAGGCCACAATGCTGGAATTGTGAAAAGATGGGGCACATAAGCAGAGATTGCTGGTCAAAGCCTAAGGAGGACAATCAGCACGAAGGAAAGGAAGAAGCCAAGGTTGCAGGTATTGCACAAGATGCTTTAATTTTCTCTTTGCATAATAATATAGAATCTTGGGTGTTATATTCTGGTGCATCTTTTCATGCTACCCCTAACAGGGAATATTTTAGTGACTATATCCATGGAGATTTTGGAATAGTGTATCTAGGGGATGATGAGCCCTATAAAATAATTGGCAAAGGTAAAGTGTAGCTGAAGATGCAGAATAGCAACACATGGGTGTTGAGAGATGTGATGCATGTTCCTAGCTTGAAGAGAAATTTGATTTCTACAGGAAAGTTAGGGGATGAGGGTTGTACAGTAACTCTCATAGCAAAATCTTGGAAGGTGACCAAGGGTGCACTTGTCATGGCCAGAGGTAAGAGAGAAGGTACTCTCTATTTGTGTAATTGTGTTACTAACAAATCTCCTTCTGTATTATCTACTTCAGATGTGGATGCTAAATTGTGGCACTCAAGGCTTGGCCACATGAGTGGGAAGGGGATGTCAATTCTTAAGTCCAAAGGAATTCTTTCAAATTTAAAAGGCATAGATCTAGAGTTTTGTGAGCACTGTGTATTTGGAAAATAGAAAAGGGTTAGTTTTCTCAAGACTGGGTCTACTAAGAAGAGGCATAAGTTATAGCTTGTTCACACAGATGTGTGGGGACTGGCTCAGGTTGCTTCCATTGGAGGATCACAGTACTATGTATCTTTCATAGATGATGCTACAAGGAAGGTATGGATCTATTGTATTAGAAGAAAATCTGATGTATTTGAGACTTTGAAGATCTGAAAAGCTATGGTTGAGAATGAAATAGGTAAAAGATTGAAGTGCTTGAGATCTGACAATGGCGGTGAGTTTTACAGTTACAAGTTCAGAGATTATTGTTATATCCATGGAATCCATAGGCAAAGGACGGTTCCAAGGACACCTTAGCATAATGGAATTGCTGAAAGGATGAATAAGACAATAATGGAGTGTGCAAGATGTATGAGATTACATGCTGGTTTGCCCTTATAGTTTTGGGCACAAGCTGTTGACACTGTAGTATACCTGATTAACAGAGGACCCTCTACAGCTATGGATGGTGGTATTCTAGAAGAGGCATGGACAGGTAAAAAGGTAGATCTCTCATATCTCAAAGTTTTTGGATGTGAAACCTTTGTGCACATAGATAAAGAAAATAGAAAGAAGCTTGATGCTAAGTCTATGAGGTCCACGTTTATTAGCTATGGCTCAGATGATTTTGGTTACAAATTGTGGAATCTAAAACCTAACAAGGTAATCAGGAGCTGTGATGTTGTTTCCAATGAAAGGGTGATGTATTGTGATCAGCTAAGGAAGCTGAATCAATCTAAGTAGAGCAATGGTGAATTGGACGAGGTGAAGTTCCAATATGAGCTCACAAGAAAAAGAAATAATCACTTATAGGAAAACACAGAGACCGACGTCGATAGGTTAGGAACTAGAGTCGACAGTACAGAAATTGGCATCAGCCATACAGAGACTGACGTCGGCAAGATAAACATCGAGGTCGGTCAGACAGAACTGACATCAGCTAGTAATAGGTCTGGAGGTGACCAAGGTCGGTCACTGTCAGAGAATTTGGGTGGACAGCGTGTTGTGAACGAGTCTCAGACACCCATCAAGAGGTCAGAAAGGGTGAGTAAGCCTCAAATTAGATATTTTCTTTCTTTATTTTATTTATTGCTAACTGATGGTGGAGAACCAGAGAGTTTTGAAGAAGCAATACAGGTGGAGTCCAAGAGTCAGTGGGAGCATGGCATGATTGAGGAGTTGGAGTCCTTAAGAGAGAAACAAACATGGGATTTGGTTGAATTTCCAGCTGGTAAGAGAACACTCAAGAACAAATGGACCTATAGGTTGAAAGAAGGTGAGAATGGATAGATGAGATATAAGGCCAGATTAGTAGTGAAAGGATTTGCACAAAAACTAGGTATTGACTTTGGTGAGATTTTTTCTCCTATTGTTAAGATGACTTCTATAAGGGTTGTATTGTCTTTGGTTGCTTTTGAGGATTTGCATCTTGAGCAGCTAGATGTTAAGACATCGTTTCTTCATGGAGACTTGGATGAGGAAATTTATATGGAACAGCCAGAAGGATTTGAGGTTAAGGGTAAGGAGAAGTTAGTGTACAGATTGAAGAAAAGCTTGTATGGCCTCAAGCAAGCTCCTAGGTAATGGTATTTAAAATTTGATAGGTTTATGACTGAGCATGGCTACAGTAGGTGTCAATCTGACCATTGTGTGTATTTCAAGAGATTTGATAATGGTAGATATATTATTTTATTGTTGTATGTAGATGATATGCTGGTTGCAGGATCACACATGCAAGATATCTCTGAGCTCAAGGTGAAATTAGCTCAAACATTTGCTATGAAGGATTTGGGAGCAGCAAAGAAAATCCTTGGCATGAGCATTAAGAGAGATAGGAAAAATCACAGGTTGATATTGTCTCAAGAGGATTATGTGGACAAGGTGTTGAAACGGTTCAATATGCAGGATGCTAAACCGATAAGCACACCTTTGGCTGGACATTTTAAGTTGAGTAAAGAACAATGTCCTAATTCATATGAAGAGGTAGAGTACATGAGTAAGGTTCCATATTCTTTCACAGTAGGGAGTTTGATGTATGCAATGGTGTGTACGAGACCAGATATTGCCCAAGCAATGGGAGTGTTAAGTAAGTATATGGCCAATCCAGGCAAGGAACATTGGAAAGCAGTTCAGTGGATCCTTAGATATCTAAGAGGAACCAGCAGTAGGCACTTGTGCTATGGAGGTTCAGATACTTCTCTACATGGTTATGTAGATTTAGATATGGTAGGTGATTTGGATGGCAGGAGGAACACTACAGGTTATGTTTTCACTGTAGGTGGAACGACGGTTAGCTAGATATCTAAGTTGTAGAAGGTCATTGCCTTGTCAACTACAGAAGCAGAGTATATTGCAGCCACAGAAGCTAGCAAAGAGATGATATGGATGACACGGTTCATGGATGAGCTTGGTAGGAAGCATGAGAGTTGCAAATTGTATAGTGGCAGTCAAAGTGCAATCCATTTGGCTAAGAATTCAGCCTTTCATTCAAGAACAAAGCACATATAGCTAAGGTACCATTTCATACGACAGGTATTGGAAGATGGTGAGTTGAAGCTGGAGAAGATCCATACAGATAAGAATCCTGCTGATATGTTAACCAAGCCAGTTACAAAGGAGAAGTTGAATCTTCATTCAACTTTTGTTGGTCTTCATGACTGAGTTAAAGGTGGAGGAGCTAGAAGATGTTGCTGTACAGGTACTGGTGCAGCTGTTTATCTCCAAGTGGGAGATTGTTAGGGTGTGGAGCTAAAAGCTTCACCAAAGAGCACACTTTAACAAGTTTAGGTCTACATAGTCACCGGCATCGGTCAAGAGCGACTGACGATGGTCAGGTGCAGTTGCAGAGGCACCGACATCGATAGTGGGTCGACCGGCGATGGTCACAGGCAAGCAGCAGGAACCGACGTCAGTTACCTGTGCGTCTAGATAGCTATTTCTGAGGACAGAAGTGAGTGTTTGCATGATGTGTTTAAGTTGTAGTCTTAAGCTCACGTCTCTATTATTAGCAATATTATTTTTAGAGCCCTTGTTCAAGTGGCTTAATTGTTTGTTGTAAGTGCATGCTCAAGTTTCCTAATTCTATATGTAGGAAAGATCTTCTTAGCTTATTATTGTATGAGTAGAACATTGTGAATGTTTTTGAAGAATAGTACAGAATTGAATCAATCCAGGTTTATTGGAGTTGATTGTTCTTGAGAGAGAGAGCTCTTGAGGAATAGATATCTAGTGAGAGATCTATACATCTAGGAGAGGTGTGGAAGAAAGAAGTTTCTTCAATTGTATTCCTTTTGTAAAGAGTTTGTTAATACAAGTTTTCAGGGTGGTTTCTTGTATCTCTTGTTCTTGTTGTTTATCATTCCAGTTACTTGTCTATCTAATTTATTTCCATGTTTATTGCTTTCACAAGTGTAATCTATTGTTGTTTGATCCCCAACATGTAATTCCTATGAACCCCATAGAAACTATAAAATAATGGAAGACACTGATAATCACTTACACCATGCAACATAATAGCTTTTATTTGCCAAAATACTATTCACACATTCTAACCTATTATATGACACTATATTATGACTTTTTAAACCTATTATAACTCATTCCAATTAGTTTCATGTATCCATAAAGTTTACACTTGGACTGGAGTTTCACAAAGCTCAACTTGTGGAGATTTAAGCCTCAAAAAAGTAGTCTAGCTCCTTAGAATTGTTCATAAATCTATAGATATAAATCTAATGAACAATACCATAAATTATAATACCATATTGGTACAAAAATATTTATAAAATATTATCCCCAAACTCTACTCATATGGCCTATACCAAGTAGTTGAAAATGGTCTTCATGAGCTTGTGAATGGAGTCATGGAGGAGAGAGAGAGATTTGTAAAATTGTTAGACTTGAAACTTATTTTCATGATTTTTTATGACCTTTATAAGATAAAAGGACACTTATGAACTATTTTTACAAGAAAATGAGTTCAACAAGTCTTTACAAGTCTCTTAACTCCTCTCTTTGGCATTAGAACTCAAGATTATGACCTTTGTCTTAATTTAAGATAGGGGTGTTTTGTGTAACTTTTCCAAAGTATTTTTAAGATGTTTTTTACATAATTTTAACTTAGGTATATTTTAAATACATTAATTTTATTTAAAAGTCACCTTTTTCCTCATTTTCTCATACCTTAAAGTCTAGAAATGTACCTTAAACATTCCAAAACATCATGAATTGCATGCATGAGTTGATTAAGACATAAAATGAATTTTAGAGACTGCTAGAAACCATGATACCACTTGAACAAGCCTTATCTCTCCATTACATGTATAGACCACTATATGACCAAAATAAGACATTACCTTAACTTCTCCAACCTTACCTTAAATAATGCTAGTAAGGTTTTATGAAGAATTTTAGGGACCATATAAGGCATGGAAAGAATACATTATAATATTATGAAAGTTTTAATTTAGATATATTTACCCATATTAAATTGAGGTTAAAATTTGGTTAATAATTCCTAAAAAATAAGACCATCACTATTATTCCAAATCCTACTATCAAGCTTATACTAGGACATAATGAGTTGGGGTAACATAGGTGGAAATGGATGGGAAAATTTAAAGAGTTTGATATTAATATTAAAATTTCCATGATCGTTAGAGGACAAGGTATTGTTTATTTGATGATTGAACTAGATCCACACATCACCATTAAATAAGTCTACTAGATTCAAGTTTTAGTTCTTACTCACTAGAACATGTCCCTAGGAACTTAAGAGAGAGAAAAAGATAGCCTTGAGGCCCAAAACTACTCATTATGTAATGAGGAAGGGAATTATCTATAGTGATAATTATGAAGTCATATATGTAAGATTTCTATCACATGAATAAGCCTAAGAGATTATAGAAAATATAAATAAAAAGATTGGTAGTGGTCATCCATCTAGAGATATCACAACCCATAAAATATTTAGAATGAGCTATTATTAGCCAATAGTCTTCAAGGATTCTCACTCCCACATAAGGACATTCCATGAATGTCAAGTTTTTGTGAAAAGAGAAGTACACACAACAATACCCTACATCCTATTATTGAGGTAAACTATTTTCTTAATGGATCTTATATTTCATGGGTGTCATCAACTTGAACTCTTTATCTAGACACAAATTTGTACTCACCACTATAGATTATTGCACCATATGGACTAAGGTAGTAACCACCAAGAATTCAATATCACAAGATGTGATCAATTTCCTTGAAGAACATATCAGAAATAATTTTGGTACCCATATTTCCTTTATTTTTGATAATGGGCTAGCATTTGAATTAATCGAGTTTATAAAATGGGCCCATGATAATTAAATCACAATTAGATCATCCTTCAATCATTACCCATAGGTAATGGATTGTTTGAATTAACTAGAAAGAACCTTATTGATGATATTAATAAATATGATATGGATAAGCCCAAGGAGTATAATATCTTTTTGGAATATTCACTTTGGATAGATCTAACTTGATACAAGTAGGCCCTTAAACCTCTGCCATATCTATTGGTATATGGGAGACAACTAGTATTCTAAATCATTCTTAAATTACCAACATATCAATTAATGAAATAACACATAAAATGTAATAAGAGGATTAATTATATATTATTATATATTATATATATGGATGACTCGAGTAATGAAACTCTATAGAGCTTTAGGAGGCATCAAGTTGTAGTGAAAAGATTGTTTGATAAGAGAACAAAATCTAAAGTATTCAAGATCTTTGAACTAGCTCTTATATGGGAAAAATCCCATGAAAAGAAAGGAAATAATGAAGATATAAAATTGTTATGGATATGACCTTATCATATCTCTTATATCTTGGATAATAATTCTTTCTATTTGAAAGACCTTCAAGGTAATAAATTGACATATCTGGTCAATGGATAGTTTTTGAAGCACTACTTCATGGCTACTTCATTTGGAGATGTCTTTGAGTAATAATGTATATTTTGATATAAAAAGGGGTATTATATATTTTATTTATCATTTATTTTTCTACTTTCAATCATTTACTTTAATTTTAATAATTCATGCTTTCTAGATTAGCCATTTTTGCTTGTTTTTCTTAGTCTAGTAGTTTGTTTTAGGTATTTTATCACTTTATATAATAGTTTTCCTTTTGATTTAATGTAAATATAATTGGTCACTCATGGTATAATCAAGTAAAAACCTAGGTATTTTGAATCCAACTTGATTTAGTGGGTGTTACACCTTGTACATTAGAATTTGTAATCTTTGTAAGCAATGAGAAAGTTAATCATGATGATGTTATGAAGAAGATGATTTCACTAGGTATATTAAAGTTGATCCATAGTTCCATAAAAATTTATAAATCTTTCCTTATCCCCTTGGATCAAATACACATTAAATTTTAATAATTATGTGAGGTAATAACCATTGATGTGATAAAAGTTGACAGGGACATTATAATGAACCCAATTATACCAACACCAACTCAAGGTGGTCACCATATTTTTTTTGTTAAGAAAAAAAAGGTATAATCCAAAAGTTTAAAAATAAAATAAAAGGGAATTAAAATCCTACATGATGAAATAAGATCAATGTATCATGCATCATGAAAATATATGATGGAAGGAAGTAAAGGTGATCAAAGGTATCTTTGTTAGGGCTATGGATGCCTGGCTAGTAATAGAATAATGCATGAGCTACCTAAATTTATTATAAATCAACACATAATTATAATGAAACCTATAGCTCATACCATTAATTTGCTAAAATATTTTGACAGGGAGTAAAATACATCACTTTGATACACATCGGTCCAAGGTATGGGTAAAGTAATTATATTATATTGAGTTAATAGTATTATTTTTTATATTTTTGATATAATCATTTCTATTATAGTATGATTCATGATTGATATTGAGATTTTAAAACCATGTATTTTTGGTTTTGAAACTCAAGAGTATTCACCCCTATGAGTTCTCATTTGGTGTATTCAACATGCTCCACCTTAGATTTTATATGGAAAAGTGGGAGCCCCATTTTGTTTTTAGAAGGCTTCTTTATTATTTGGGCCATATGTGTGTGATTGGTTGGTTTTATTATCTTGAAAATTAGATGTATTTTTTATATTAAATCACTTTAGGTGCACCTATTTTCTTCTACAATCCATTTCCATTGGAAGGACTTATTGAAATTAATCTATTAATAGAAAAGTTGGGAGTTTTCTATGCATAATAGGTATTTAGTCTTTTTTTTGGGTTCATCTATTTGGATTTACTTATTCTACATTATGGATGTTTCAGTCTTTGGGACATTTTGGTATTCAAAAATTTAATTTTTATAAGATTTTTTAGGAAATTCTTTTTGCCACTATAGTCAGTGGAATATTTTGATCTTGAGGAACTTTAAGTCAGGAACTTTATTTCTGGTATTGTTCTAGTCATCAACTTTCATTTAGGAACTTTCTCTTGGGTATCATTATAGTTACTAAATTTCAATTGGGAACTTTCCTTCAGATCATTTTCTTTAGTGCCTCTTATATAGATATTTATTTCATAAATTTGGTATTTAATAATATTTTGTCTTCGAGAGATTTTATTTTATAAATTTAAATTTTGGGAACTTTTCTTGACAAATCCTCCTAAATAGTAAATTATTCTTTGGGTAAAAGTGTTCAACACCTAGGATTTTAGAATAAGTTTCATGAATATCCCCAAAGAAAATTTATTTATTCAGAGAATTTCTTTCATAACTATGGACTAAGTCAACCCAAATGAAAATGCTAACTCTTGACTAAACCAAATAATGAAAATTGTAAAAACCAATAACACCATGGTACTCCCAAATGACTAAACATCCTACATGGCATGCTCACTAGGGCCAGGTGGCCAATATAAAATTAAATGAAGGTGATGATATTGTAAAAAATGGTGATTAATGGTGGATAAACTAAAATGAATGCCAAAAATCTATAACATTAATCCATTAGCCAATATCACATTCATTAAATTCCATTCAACTCAAGTGTATATTAATTTCTTTAATACCAAATCCCTAGCTACATTCAAACAAGCTAAAAATTGTGTAACAAAGTGATAAGAAACCATCATCAAGAGCTCTAATCCTACCAACACTTATAATTAGTAATAACATCCTCATATAGAGCATACAAGGGAGTGCAAGCACCATCCATGTTCTCCATTAAGGATTCAACAAGATACTTAAATATAATTTTTGATGAAATAGTGTTTGATGGTCTCTAAATCAAATACTCATCTCTATGGGAAGTCATAGAATACATTGAATCATTCAATTATGAGGTAGAAATGTCCATAGAATAATAATAAGTTGCAATTGACTTACTACCCTTCAAATTTTAGGCACTTCACTATGCATCTACTAAGATAGAATTAATGCCATGCATAAACTTATTTCAATACCTATTCTTCAAAGGGAAGATTATAAATAATTATTTCTTCCATTATGTCAAAAACATCACCATAATTTCATACATATAAAGTGATGCATTCATGAGGTATTTGTGTTTATCCATTTAAGACACTACCTTTGATTTTAATAGTGTGGTTATTTGGAAAAAGAAAAATAACATAGAGTAAGTAGTAATGAAATGGCTTGTTCTAGGAGAGAATTTAAAAATAAAATAAACCAATAATAACCTTGTGCCCATTCTCATATTCTAATTGGGAATATGAATTTGTATGGCACTAATGAACCATCTCTTTAGACATCTAAGAATCCAATTCCTAAATTTGGAGTGGGTTACATTATTCAGCCTCCTGATCACCTCAGAGTGCACCTATACAATGGGGAAAATTATTAGTGCTCACGT
The DNA here is from genome assembly GCA_037957365.1 of Torreya grandis. Taxonomy (NCBI): domain Eukaryota; kingdom Viridiplantae; phylum Streptophyta; class Pinopsida; order Cupressales; family Taxaceae; genus Torreya; species Torreya grandis. The sequence continues at coordinate 922,357 of JARHVA010004836.1, forward strand.
ACATGAAAAAATATTATACAAAGATAGGAGGCCCCAAGGTGGAAACCTATACACAATTACATATCTTTTAGATGTAGGTATGGGGACTATCTACATGCACAATGGGGCATTATGGGATCTAAACCTTGAGTACATCAAGAATAGAATATGTGACTTATAATCATTCATCCACATTTGTGTATGTGAGGAAAAATTATAAAATTATAGAGTATTTTTATCCTCAAGTTTGGATTAAAATTAATGGCCAAATTCTAGCCAAGATATCCAATAACATCACCAATATTCTCATGTATTTGGGTGATTATTTTCTATTATTGGATTATACTTTTATCATGGTTTTTGGACACAAGGTCCACCCTCTTCATCTCCCTAAATTTGACATAGAATTTTTTTTGAGTAGGATATTGCATATTAGCTATGGAATGGGATATATGAGGAAATCACTAAGACAAAAAAAGGCACCTTCCATGGTTCCTATATCATAATTAAGAGGATGAAATACAAATATCAAAGATATTCCATAGAGGTTGGTGGTGCAAGAAAGTCTTATGCCTTAGATCTTCTACCCCATAAGGATTAAGACCTCCATGGGAATTTGTAAAAAAAAGTTTATAATCTAGGCATCCCCTACAAGAATGATCCTTTTGATCATGAATTTTTGTTTTCAATGCAAAATATGATGAAAAATTCAATAAAAGGGTTGTGACTATTGGTGTGAGTGAGGACTTATTTATAGTAATCCAAGTGGATCCTTCCTTCATACTAGGGAAATAAAAATTTAGAATCTAACAACTAAGGTGATGGACTTAATTAGATTTATGGAGTGGAAAACCCTTTTAGTAGCCACAATATTAAATATAGGACCCAAAAATCACACCTACTATGATGATAACTTAGAAGAAAGAGCAAGAGCTAAGTGTAGGGGAAACACTAGCTGCTAATGAGCAAGAGGAATAATAGACTCCTCTAGTTCAAATATCTATTATTGAATCAAGGAAGATGAAACAAGAGATAGTAGAAGAATCAATTCACTTAAAGGACATCAATATTGGGGGAGAAGAAGAAATGATTTATCTAGAGTCCTCTTATAAGGATGAGATTTCACTTACTATGGTGACTTCAACAACCAAAAAATATAATATTACTCTACTCCTTCCCACCCAATAGGGGACTTCCCCTTAGGTTAAGAGGAAAATAATTTATTCTAAAATAAAATTCAAGGTAGAAAGGCCACATGCACCATTTTCATAGGAACCAAGTGGTAAGGTATAACCTTCAATATAAGGTGAACCAAGACATGATGTTGATTAAGAGGATATATAATAAGCTAAGATTATATGTTTGAAAGGACTAAAAGTAAAGGCACCCCTTAGTGGTGACCAATCAAGTAAGGTTTTTAAATATACTACTCCCTTAGGCCATTCTCTTATTTTTCATTACTAGTTTTCTCTTCTTTAAAATTTCCAATTTTATTTACTTTTCCTCCTATGTCATCATTCCCTTCTAGGCCTATTTTCATCATGTCAATAATTTCTCCTTCAGTTGTGACCTCTAATTCCACTACAACCAACCATCTGATCACCTAAGTGTTATATTTTTATACTTAATTGATTTCACTAATGCCCTCATCAGGACCTGTGTAGACAACAATAGTGGTAGCCATAAAAAATGCTTATAAGAAGACATTAGTCTACATTGTTCATCCCATGCTGCATCTAGGGAATGTAGACTAGTCTAAAATAATATGTCCTTCAATCCCTAAATCATCCCATAAGACTAAGCCTACATAAGAAACTCAAATAGAGGCATGGACATTATATCCATTAAATTTGAATCTTCAATATTGGGCCAAAGAATTAGGAGTGTTATCTTTTAAGAGGCCAAACTTGAAGATCATTGAGCTTTCGATTGTGAACTTTTTATTTGATAAATCAATTGTCTTCATGTAAAGGGTGAGGAAGAGGAAGATATAGGGTAGTATTGGTCGAGGTCTAATTTTGGAATAAAGATAATAAATATACTCTCTATTGAAGAGATAAGATAGAAATAAAGGCCAATCCCCTTACATTGAGGAATTCAAGTTCTACATGGAGACCCACACTAGAGTAATTTTAACCATTCATGAGGTCACAAAGTAAGTAAAAAAATAATTTTAAGAAGATATGAAGACCCTTAGGGAATAACAACAGGTAATCCATGTTATTTTTTAGGATATAATAAGATGTTGAAAGTGTAACATTGAGGTTATATGAAATTTTAGATACCATTCATTCTTTGAGAGCATAATTGGTTCCCCATGTGACCACAAATATAAAATTGTTTAAGGTTCTCAAATAAGATGACAACAAATTAAATTTATTGGTTTTGTATACTATTAATAAGCCATTCACCCATTTGAATTTGATGACTCCCCTAGAGATAGAAAATGCACTGAATCTAGAAACCATTAGGACCCAAAAAGCTTGGGAAAGGGTAAATGTTGTTGATGCTTTAGTTAATAATATCATAGAATAAGAGAAGCACATAGTGAAATTTTTTAATGAACTAAAATTGACATGAGCATGAGATAACATTAAGAAGTTGGTGGCCAGGTCTATTTTTTGAACAAATGATAAAACAAGCTTTAGATAATTTCAAGCAAAGTTTACAAAGTTTAACTTAAAAATATATTAAATCAAAGCTAAGTTTGGTGAGTAAAAAGGATAAGGAAGTGTATTTTTTTGGGTAGGCTTTTGATCTACCAAAATTGATCATGAAAGGTTGATGGTAAAAGTGGAAAGGGTAAATAATCCTTATCTCCTAGATATGAGCATATTAAGGGTCCAACATGTTAGTGGATACTAACACTACAAAGAGATGAAGGCCAAGAAGAAGATTTATTTTAAACCATCTACTAGTTTAACTCAGACTCCACCTAATGTCCTAGTCTGAACACCACCCACCACTTCAACTCTAACTACAACTTTAGTTTGGCCTATAAATTCAGCCCTTCCAGTTCAAATAGTTCAACTCTAACTATAACCTTCAGTTCAATAATAGCTACTACTTCTGTAAGTGCATCAACTCAAGCTACTAGTTCAAATCCATTTACAACATTAGATCTAGCCATAATAATGAGTAGCACCAAGTAGGAGCCAAGTCAGCCTTAATAAAAGGTTAATTTTGTATAATTTTTCATGTAATGATTATTCATTACTAGTTTAGTCTTGTTACATCAATGTTATAATTAAATGAATTGTTTTGGACATTATGCACACATGCATGACTGATTTAATCTATAAGTTATAAAATATGGTTTTATATCAAACTAGAAATTAGTTTCTAGTTATTTTGATGTGGACTACATTTTTTATACACTTTCAAGATGAGGTGACCCCTTCCACAAGTTGTTTAAATACATGTAAAAACCTCTTTCAAAGGGTTAGAGTTTTGATCAATATATAGGAAGAAATCAATTCATTGATTTTCATGTAACTATGTTTATTCTTTCTTCTTTATTTTCTTTGTTATTGAATTTATAACTTCTTTATCTATATCTATTCAATAATTTTGAAGTGTGTTAATACTATAGATGAATCTAATTATTTTAATTGTTGAATTCGGATCTTAAATGTGAAAAAAATATTTATAATTTGTAATTCTTTTTATTTTAAGTAATTAATATAGATTGAGCTGATAAGTAGAGATATGTAGTAGTATTTCCTTTTAGTATAGTCTTCGAGGCATGTGCTCTAGATACCCTAGATAAATTCATAGTCTAAAATATAATCCCTCAGATAAGGGTGTGCAATAATAACTCTAAGGAGAGTAATCTTCAATTGATATCATTAATATTCTTATAATTATTTTTAAATACTAGTAACCATGCTTATTTGTGAGTGTGTAATATCTACAAATGGAAAACAATAGTCTTGGAGATACATGCCCACCAAAGAAATAGTCTCAAAAGTGACCTTTTAGGAACACAAATCCTTCTTTTCTAACTTAACTTTCCCATATTTTGAGTTTATTTAAGATCTACCCATCATAAAGTAACTATCCATCCATCCAACTCATTTAGTGATTACTATCTATTAGATTTCACACATCTATCCACAAACCTAGTTAAATAACCTGCAACCTCAACTTGGGATTCCACTACCTAGTTTTTTTAACTAGATACCTATAACTCATGCCCTAGAGTGGAAACTCACTTTCTTAGATATCCTAAAATGTTATATGCTACCTTGTTTATTATTCTATGGTGTACATAAAACCACATCAACATCAACAAAGAAAAGTTGGTTCTAGAAGGAGGGAAAACTTGTGTATTTTATCAATAGTAGAGGTTAGTCACTATGTAGAGTCTTACTAGAGACACAAAAGCAAATAATAAGGTCTAGGTCCCAAGTTATCCTCTTTGTTTCACATTTATAAAATCATAGGAGGCTTAGACCAATACTTGTCATCTTTGAGATGTATTAAACTAGGACACCTTCTCCAATAAGAGGCACCATACTTATTAATACTCTTATATCTCAACCTTGGTTAGTCATATATGTTATTGTCATGTTAAGGAACTTGGAGAAATGCTTGCCTACCTTCCCCCCTCAAGTGGAAGGATGAAATAACAACACATTAAGTATTTCAAGGTTGCTCTAAGATTAATGAATGTCACCCATGAGGATGTTTCATGTAGGATTTTCCAATTTACTCTACAAATTTTTTCTTATGATTATTATCTTAACTTGTCAGAAGGTTCTATCACAACATGGAGTGAATGCCAAAATACTTTTCTTGCACAATTTGGGTACGTTACCAATTTAGGTCTGGTGTATCAAGATTTCACTAGTATGAAGAGGGATCCAAATGATTAATTTGGGCCTTCAATTAAATATTTTAGAAGATGTACACTCGATTGAATGTCGCATACAAGTTAGACATAGATCTAATAGTTATATATACAAAAACACTTTGGACCCTATCATAGTAGTGTTATTTTAGAGATATGCTATAGCCAATACTTTAACGTTAACAAATAAAGAAGATATTATTATTGAGAATCATCTCAATATATAACTCAATCCTCCATATCCCTCTCATGAATCCATGCCCTCAATTTTAGATATAGTCTTATAAGCTTATGAGTTGACCTTCCCTAGTGAATATGACAATGTTTTAGAGGATAATTACGATGAATTGCAAGGATTTATTAGTTTAATAGGAATAATTACAATCTAAAGAATAGAAAACCTCTCACCACTTTATACTCATACCAATAATATAGTTATTCCCCTAAATATTAAATATGACAATAATCCTCCTCCCCCAAAAGGGAATGATCATCCTAAACATAGAGAAGATCATAGCAAGGGAGGATATAACAATGTTGAGGATATGAGTAATATCAAGGCCAATATCACTATTCATAAACTAAAACAAATGATAGAGCAAAATGAGCTCTTATGGAATTATATAATAGGCAAGTCTTTTCAATAAAAGTCCAAAATAGCTAATACAAATGTTATATACAAAATCAAGCATAAGTTTCCCCCTTTATTGATAACCATCTAGGCATTTTTCAAGGATATACATAATAGTTTGGTAGATTTCCAAGATTCAACAATGGTGATGCCATGTTTTATTTTCTAGAAGCTTAGTTAGATCCCAAGTCCATCCAAGAGGATTGTTTCACAACTAGATACAATAGTAGTACCTATCTTAGGATAAATTAATGATGTAAGGATCTAGGTTGCATTATAAATTTGAGTACAAATGACTATTGACATACTGGTAGTATCTATTCTTTAGAGGTGTTGGATACTATTAAGTATAGATTGGTCAAAGATGCTCAATGGATATATTTCCATAGAATTGTCTCATATTTGGTTACTATATATGGGTGTTTCTAACTAGATCAAGATCAATCAAGATCCAAAGATCAATACCCCATTATAGATTAAAACACTATTAACTAAGAAGTTACAAGTATCATAGCTTTAGAATTTATATAGTTACTATGAAGCATGAAACACTTTTTGAAGTATAGGACCCTCTACAATTATGTAAAATTAATTTATATGAATCAAAATACAATAAAGGATCAGGTATTGGTATTAAATTGGTTAATACATAAGGAAAAAAACATAGCTACATACAAGCTCCAATTTTCATGCACTAATAATAGAGCAAAGCATCATGAATAACATCAAGGAACTTATAATATACATAAACTCATTAATTATGATTAACCATGTTATGAATAATTACCAATTAAAATTATCATATTGAGATAAGTTAAAACATAGATCTTGGGATTTTAATTGCATCGTTTGAGGCTTTTAATACAGTGGCAATTCCAAGAGAACAAACCTAATGTGTTGATTCATTGGTCACTTCAACAATAAATTTGGAATCCCTAAAAGAGTCAAAAGTGTTGAATTTATCAATTGAATTGGTACGTTATCCATCAATGCTAGACAATATTAAATATTTAAGTGTTTTATGATGATCAATAGATCATCTAGTTTTTAACCAATTCAAGACAATTTGAGTCATAGATAATTGATGATGTGGAAAGGAACCATGGGTTCTATGAAAAATTTGATGAAGGGGATGTCATCAAACTGAATTAAAATCATCTCCAATTTGGAATGGTCACCTTGGAAAGAGAATTTGATACAGACCCTCAAGCACAACCACAAGGGTAGATCAAAGTTAATAAATATGGGTTCAACTCATAAAACATGGGAGACAAAAGAAACTCACACCTTGTAAATATGATTTGAGTTGCACTCCAAATGAGAGATAATTGGTCAAATAATTGACCATTAGGTATAAAGACTTAATCTTAGAGTCATTACCCATGAAATTCCATTCAAGCAAGACCATAAGTTATTTAGGCAGAGGAAAAGACTAGTTAATCATATTTTGGAACCTTTGATCCAAAAGGAAATAAAGAAGATGATAATTGCCTAGATAGTTTTTCCTATCAAGTATTCAACTTGGATAGTTAATGTACTTCTAGTCATGAAGATAAACAACAATAATAGGCTATGTCAACTTCATTAACCTTAACAAAGCTTTTAATAAAGATAATTATCCTCCACCTTCCTTATATGAGGTGATGTAAACTATGAGTAATTTTGGAATCATGTCTTTCTTAGATGTATATTTGGGATATAATCAAATATTAGTAGATTCTGAGGATAGGATGAAAACAATGTTTACTATAAAATGGGTAACTTATGTGTATAAGTAAATACCATTTGGGTTATTCAATGCAAGATCTACTTTTCATAGATCTATGGATCATGTATTTTAGGGACTGATAAGTAAATTCATAATTATATGCATGGATAACCTCAATATTTTATCTAAAAATAGAGCTAATCATACTGACCATCTTTAGTCTTTTTAAAAAGGTACAAGAATTTTGGTATTTTACTAAACCCCAAGAAGAGTATATTTGGAATTATTGATGGAAAGTTGTTGGGCCACATTATCACCAATGATGGAATCACCATTGACCTAGAAAAAATTTAGCAAATTTAAAAAATAATTATCCTAAATATGAAAGCAAAGATGAAGTCCTTCTTTGGGAAGATTAATTTCATGAGAAAATTCATATTAGGGTTTTAAAAAATCATTAGACCCCTAAATATAATGATCAAACAAGATGATAAATTGGAATGGACACTTGAAGATAAGAATTCTTCATAATACATTAATAAGGCTAAATCATAGGCCCCAATGCTAGTGAGACAATACTTTACTAAGGACTTATTCATGTATTCATTTGATTGAAAGCATACTATGATTGTTGTACTTATGTACAAGAAGGAAGAAATAAAACATCCCATCACTTTTATGAATAATAACTTAAAATATGAATGTATCAAATACTCTTTGATTAATAAACAAATCTTCACCCTTGTCAAATCATTCAAAAAGTTTAGACACTACATCCTTAAGAATAAGACCATCACTATTGTACTATATCCTACTATCAAGCTTACACTAGGAAAAAAGGAGTTGAGGGAGCATAAAGGCAAATGGATTGATAAATTAAAAGATTTTTATATTTAAATTAAAACTACCAAGATAATAAGAGGATAAGGTGTTTTTCATTTGATGACTGAACCATACCCACACATCACCATCAAAGAAGTATGTCAAATACAAGTTTCCCAAGAGGATTGGTAGTTAGGTATTATTCAATTCTTAATAACTAGAACATGTCTTATGAAATCAAAAGAGATAAAAAGAAATAATTGAGGCTCAAAGATACTAATTATATGATCATGATGGTAATTATCTATATAAATAACTATAAATACATCTTTATAAGATGTGTGTCATGTGAAGAAGCCCAGGAGATTATGGAAAATCTACTTCAAAAGACTGGTAGTGTCATCTATCTAGCAATACAACAACCCATGAAGTACTCATAATGGGATATTATTTTACAATAGTCTTTAAGGATCCTCACTCCCATGTAAGGATGTGTCATGAATGTTAGGTTTTGGAAAAAATAAAAGTACATGTATCAATGCCCTTACAACTTGTGATTAAGGGTAAACCATTCTACCAATGGAGATTACATTTAATTAGTTTCATCAACTTAAAATCTTCAACTATAAATAAATTTATTCTCATTATTATAGATTACCACACTATATGAACTGAGGTAGCAGCCACCAATAATTCAATATCACAAGATGTGATCAGTTTCCTTTCCTTAAAGAACATATCATAACTAGGATTGGTACCCCCATTTACTTGGTTTATGATAATGGTCTATCATTTAAATAAACTAAGTTTATATAATGGGACAATGATAATTAGATCATTCTCCAATCAATTTCCATAATGGAATGGATTGGATGAATTGACCAACAAGAACCTCATTGATGCTATTAAGAAATATGTTATAGATAAGCTTAGAGAATGGAATCTCTTATTGAAATACACACTCTAGATAAATAAAAATCAATACAAGAAGGCCCTTAAATCCTCACTATATCTACTAGTCTATGGGAGACAACTAATATTCTCAATCATGCTTAAATTTCCAACATATCAGTTCATGTAGGAATACATGAAACCAAATGAGAGGATTCAATACATATTGGTAGATATCATAGAGATGGAATAATTGATGACTGAAGCTCAACAAAACATCAACATAAGTAAAGACATAATCAAAATATGGTTCGAGAAGAGAATTAAATTTAAAGCATCTAGCATCTATGATCTGGTGCTTCTATGACACAATGCTTGGGAAATGAGAGGAAAACATGACAAGTTCACATCACTATGGATATGACCTTATCAAATCTTTTATATCTTGGGTAACAATGATTTATATTAGAAGGACCTCTAAGGTAATGAATTGGCAAATCCAATCAATGGACAATTTTTAAAGCACTACTTCATAGTTATTCCATTTGAAGGTGTCTCTGAGTAACAATGGATGTATTTGTAGAAGTAGGGGTGGGTTAAATTTAATTTATTATTTAGTTTCATGTTTTCAATCATTTTATTTCAAGATAATAATTCATGATTTCTAGATTAGTCATTTTTTTCTTACTTTGCTTAGTCTAGTGGTTTATTTTAGGTAGTTTATCACTTTCTAGAATAATTTTTCTTGTGATTTTTTGGAAATATAATTGATCAATCCAAGTATAATAAAGAAACAACCTATATGTTTTGAATAAAATTCAAATCAGTTGGTGTTACACCTTTTACATAATAATTCTCAATCTAGGTAAGCAATGTGAGAGTTAATCATTATGATGTTATGAAGAAAATAATTTCACCAGGTATATAAAATCTAATCCCATAGATCCATGAAAATTTAGAAATATTTTCATATCTCTTTATATCAAATTCACATTAAATTCTAATACTTACTTGAGGTAATAACCATTTATGTGATTAAAGTTGATATTGGAATTCTAATGAATCCTAATTATACCAACACCAACTCAATGTGGTCATCGTATTTTTTTCATTCAAGAAAAAATGATATAATACAAAAGATTAAAAATAAAATGAAAAGGAATTAAAATCCTTCATGATGAAATAATATCAATGTATCATGCATCTTGGAAATATATGACAAAAGGAAGGAAGGGTGATCAATGTTATCTTTGTCAGGGATATGGATGCTTGGTTGGTAGTAGAGAAATTCTTAAGTTTCCAAAATTTCCTCTAACTCAATGTCTAATTAGAATGAAACCTATGGCTCATCCCATATCTTTGCTAAAATCCTTTGATAAGGAGTAAAATATATCACTTTGACACACACCAGTCGTAAAGCAAGTATGTTGTATTGAGTTATTAGGAGTCTCTTTCATATTTATGATCTAATAATTTATTTTATAGTATTGTTCATGATTTATATTAGGATTGAAAAACCATGGATTCTAGGTTCATGAAACTCAAGAGTATTCACCCATGTGACTCACCATTTGTTATATTCAACATGCCCCACCTTTGATTTTCTATGAAAAAATGGGAACCCCCTTTTGTTTTTAGAAAGATAGTTTATTATATGGGATATGTAAGTGTGATTGGTTAGTTTTATTATATATGAAAATTGGATGTATTTTTTACATTAAATCACTTTGTATGCACATGTTTTCTTTTACAACCCATTTCCATTGGAAGGGCTTATTTGAACTAATGTATTAATGGAAAATTCCAAAAATTGTTATGTACAACATGTATTCAGATTTTTTTATTTAGGTTCATCTATTTTGATTTACCTATTCAAGATTATGGACATTTTAATCTTTGGCACTCTAGTTTTTGGAAGCTATTTTTTGGGAAGTTTTGTTCAGCATTGTAATCTTTAGAATATTTTTGTCTTTTGGAAATTTGAGTGAGTAATTTTCTTTTTGTTATTATTCTAGTCAAAAACTTTAAGTTAGTAACTTTACTTTCGATAATTTTATTTGGAACCTCTTATGTGGATGCTTTATTTAAAAAAATTAGTCTTAGGAAAATTTTGGTCTTCGGGAGATTTTCTTTTGGAACTCTAAATTTTGTGAACTTCTTCGACAAATTATCCCAAATGGTAATTTGGTGTTTTGGGAAAAGTGTTTGGTTCCTTATATTTTAGAATATTTTTTATGAATCTCCCTAAAGAACATTTAGGTCTTTGAAAGCTTTTTTTTATAACTCTAGGCTCAAAAATTCAAATGATTCAACTTGAATGTGAATTCCAACTCCTGGATAAACCACATAGTAACAAGTATTAAAAAAATATCATCATGAAAACTCCTAAATGAGTAAGCATCCTATGTGGCATGCTCATTAGGCCTAATTAGTCATGTTTAAATTTAATGGATATAATGATCTCATAGATGTTGGTGATTAATGTTGTACAAATTGGAATAAATGTCAAAAAGCTATAACATTGAGCCATTAACCAAGCTCATAACTATTTATTTGCATCAAACTTAAGTGTATATTGATTTCTACAATTCTTAATCCCTATCAACATTAAAATAAGTTGAAAATTATGTAATATAGTGAAAATACACCATCATCAAGAGTTTAAATCCTAAAAACACTTAGACAAATAATGACATCCTTGTCTAAAGCATACAGGGGAGCCTAGAAGCCATATAATTTGTCCATCAAGGATTTAATAGAATACGTAGATATTGTTTTTAATGCAATAATGTTTGATAGTATCTATGATAATTACTTTGATCCATGGGAGATAATAGATAATTTTGACCATTCACTTGCAAGGAATACATCTAAATAAAATAAAAATAAGTTTTAGCTTACTTACTACCCTTTAAACACAAAACACTTCACTATGCAATTGCTAAGCTAGAATTCGTGCCATGCATTGACTTATTACAAACCTATTCTTTGAAAGGAGGATTATAGATATTAGTTTCCTCCATTATGTCAACAATAACACCATTATCATAGACATATAAGGTGATGCATTCGTGAGGTATTTATGTTTACCCATTATAGATGTTATATTTGATTTACATAGTGTGGTTGGTTTGAAGAATAACAATAATGTTGAAAAATTAGTAATGAAATGGCTTGTTCTAGGAGATATCTTCACACTCAACGAAATGAACAAGAACCATATGCCGATTACCATATTTCAGATGAGAATTCAATCTAGTATGGCACTACTACACTATTTATTAGTCCCTTTGAGCATCAACTTCATGAATTTGGAGTGGGTTACACTAATAAACCTCCTGATAACCTTAGATCACACCTATGCATTAGGGGGAATTATCAATGCTCACCTACATATACATATATTATACAAAGATAGGAGGCCCCAAGGTGGTAACTTATACATGATGTCATATATTTTGGATGAAATCATGGGCACTATATACAAACATAATTGGGATTTTTGGGATCCAAACCCCAAGTACATCAAGAATATAATATGTAACTTATACTCATTCATCCACATTTATCTATATGTGAGGAACATTTATATAATTATAGAGGACTTGTATCCTTAAGTTTAGATGACAATTCATGTCCAACCTCTAGCTAGGATATCCAAGAGTATCACTGATATTCTCATGTATTTTTATGATTATTATCTACACACAAACTATATTGTTATCATGGTTGTTGGACATAAGGTTAAATCTATTCTTTCCCCAAATTTATCCTAGACAAAGTTGTTGACTAGGAGATTGCATATCGTCTATGGAATGGGATAGATGAGGACCTTATTAAGAAGAATAAAGTCACCTTCCATGGTTTCCATCTCACAATTGGGAGTATGAAATATACATATCAAATAATATTTTTGAGAAGATGATGGTGAAAGAAAGGCTTATGCCTTAACTACTCTGCCTCATAAGGATTAGGACTTACACAAGAAAATACAACAAAAAGTTCATTAACTATGTATCCCATACAAACATGAGCCTTTTAATCATGCATTTTTATTCTTGAATGTAAAAGATGATGTAAAAGTAAATAAAATGGCTATGACTAATGGTGTGAGTGAGGACTTACTTAGACTAATCCATGTAGATCCTTCCCTCGTATTTAAGCCAAAAAAATTTAGAATCCCACCACCATGGGGATGGAATTCATCAAATTTATGGAGTGGTAGACCTTTCCAATAACCACAAGATAAAATCTAGGACCCCCAAAACCCATCTACTATGATGATATCCTAGGAGAAAGAGTAAGATCAAGATGTATGGGAAACATCAAATGCTTGTGAGAAAGAGGAATAATATACTCCTAAAGATGAAATGTCTACTATTAAATTGAGGAAGGTGAAATAAGAGTTAGAAGAAGAATCAATTCAAGTGAAATACAATATTATTATGGGGATGATGAAATCATTTATTTGGATTCCTTTGATGAGGAAGATATTTAACCTAATATGGCGGCTTTAGAAACAAAAAGATCTAGTATAACTCTTCCTCTTCCTACCCAACAAATGACTATCCCTCAGGATGAAAGACAACAATTTATTATAAAATAAAATCTATGGTAGACACCATATGAAGAGGTACAAAGAGGGTAGTCACAAACATTAATTAAAGGTGAACCAATCCATGAGGTGGATGGAAAGAAGCTATAATAAGTTAAGGTTATAAGCTTGAAAGGATTAAAAAGAATGTCACCCCTTAGTGGCGACCAATCAGGTAAGGGTGTTATATTCATTGCTCCCTTAGGCCATTCTATTATTGTTTCATTATTGGTTGTCTCTTCTTTATCATTGCCAATGTTCTATACTTTTCCTCCTATGTCATCATTCCCTTCTAGGCCTACTTTCATTATGTCAATTATTATTCCTTCATTATCCACATCTTTTTCCATTACCACTATCCAACACATCACCCAAGTGTTAGCTTATTATACTCAATTGAGTTTACCAATGCCCTCATCAAGACCAGTGTAGACCAAAATAGTGGTGGCGATAAAAAATATCTTACAAGAAGATACTAGTCTACATTATTCATTCCATGCCACATTTAGGGAATGTAGAATGGTACAAAAATAATATGGTCTTAAATTCCTAATCCATCCCTTGAGACTGAGCCTATATAAGGCACTCAAATATAGGTATGGCCATTAGATCCATCAAAGTTGAATAGTCTAGTTTGGTCCAAGGAATTAGGAGCATCAATTTATAAGAGGCTAAACTTGGAGATCACTGACATCCCATTATGAGCTCACTCTTTAAAAAATCAACCACCTCTATGCAAAGGGTGAGGAAGAGGAAGATAAAATATATCATTATGGGAGGTATAATTTTGGGAGAAAGATAAGAAATCTACTCTCTTTCAAAGAGACAAGATATAAATAAGGTTCAATCCCCTTATATTGAGGAGTTCAGGTCCTATATGGAGATCCACACTGGAGTAAGGTTATCCTTGATGAGGGCACAAAGAAGGTGAGAATAGAATTTGAAGAAGATTTGGATACCCTCAAGGAATAACAATAGGTAATCCATATTCCCTATGGGATAGAACAATATGTTCAAATTGAAATATTGAGGCTATATGAAATTTTAGATACCATTAATTATTAGAGAGCACACTTATCTTCCCATGTGACCATAATAACAAAATTGTTCGAGGTTCTAAAGGAAGATGAGAACACATTGAATTTCTTGGTTTTATATACTACCATTAAGAAATTCAACCATTTGAATCTAATCAGTCCCATAGAGGGAGAAAATGTACTAAATCTATTATTCACTAAGACACAAGAAGCTAGAGAATGGGTAAATGCTGCTGATAATTTAGTTACTAAGATCATAAAACAAGATAAGCATGTAGTGCAAATTTTGAATGAACTAAAATTAACATGATCATGGAATATCACTGGGAAGTTGGTGGCTAAGTCTATTTTTAATCAAATGATACAACAAGATTTATATAATTTCAAGCAGAGTTTACGAGGTTTAACTTTAGAAGATATGGAAGAAAAGCTAATTTTAGCAAGTAAAAATGTCACTAAAATGGAAGTTTTCTAGGTAGTCTTATGAGATACCAAAACTAAGCATGCAAGACTAATGACACAAGTGAATAAGGTAAACAAACCTTCTCTCCTATATATAATCATAGTAGGGGAAAAACATGTTAGTGGATACAAATAATACAAAGGGTTAGAGGCCAATAATAATTCTACTTCCACACCATTTATTATTTTAACTCAACCTCCATTAAATTTACTAGTCTCAATGCCACCTAGCACTTCAACTCCATCTACAACTTAGTTTTTACCTAAAACTTCAGTCCTTTCAAGTTCATATAGTCTGAATCTAGATTTAACCTCCACTTCAACACCACCTATGAGATCCACAAGTACATCAACTCAAGATACCAATTTAACTCTAGTTACAACACTAATTGTAGTCACAATAATTAGTATCGATAAGTAGGATCCAAGTCAACCTTACTCGAAGTTTAATTTTATAATTTTATATGTAATGATTATTTAAGGCTAGTTAAGTTCTGTTACATCCATATTATAATTAAATGAATTATTTTGGCCAATATGCACACATGCATGATTGATGTAGTCTATAAGTTATAACATATAGTTTTATATTGAACTAGAACTTTTATTCTTGTTATTTTGATCTAAACTAAAGTTTTGATACACTTGGAGGATGAGGTGACCCCTTCCCCAATTTGTTAAAAGGATTAGATTTTTGATAAATATACATGAAGAAATCAATTCATTGATTTTCATATAGTTGTGTTCATTCTCTCTTCTTCCTTTTTAGTGTTATGGAAATTCTAGATTATTTGATTATATAAATTAAATAATTTTGAAGTGTGCTAATTATACCAATGAATATGATTTTTTTAATTGATTAATGTTGATATTAGATGTGAAATGGGTACTGAGGATTGCCAAATTTTGTTAGTTTAATAAATTATTATAGATTGAGATGATAGTCAAATTTATGTAGGAGTATTTCCTTTTGGTATAATCTTCTTGACATATGTTATAGCTACCTAGATAACTTCTTGGTCTGATCTATAATATCTTAGATAAGGGTATGAAATAATGAATCTAAGGAGATAAATATTAAAATTTGAGATCATTAATTTTCCTATAATTATTTTCCTAGACTACTAACCATGCTTATTTGTGAGTGTGAAATAGATACAAATAACAAACATTGGTATTGGAGATACTTGTCCACCAAAGAAACAGTATTAGAATTTACCTTTTAGAAACACAAATCCTTCTTTTATGCCTTAAATTTCCCCTCCTTTGAGTTCATATAAGATCTACCTAACATAGAGTAACTCTCCATTTATCCAACTCATTTAGTATTACTTTCTGTTATATTTCACACATCCATCCACAAATTTAGTTATGCAACCGATAATCTCAACCTATTATTCCACCACCTAGTTATTTTAACTACATACCTACAACTCATGCCCTAGACTAGAACCTCACTTTCATAGATATCTTTAAATGTTAGATGTTACCTTGTTCATTATTTTATGGTGTGCATAAAAATAACATCAATAAATATATCCTTATTTTTCATGAGTTCAATTGTTGTTTCATGTATTTCTATCTTATATTTTTATTTTAGGTGATTCTATGCTTGTTTATTATTCCATTTAAAGTTGTATCTTATATTTATATACATTAACATGCTGTATATAATAATTTATTATAAAAAATGGTATCACTTATTGTGTGTTTTTATCCCAATCCTAAATTATGAATCTTTACATATATAGAATTTTAAAGAACAAGGCCAAGGTGTGGAAATATAATAAATTCTAGTTACAGTGATGGAATATAAGCTGACCATGAAAACTATGTCCATTTGAGGAAACCTCATCGATGAGTTAGAAAATATCATGGACATGTACCTCATAAGAAACCTAGTGCCCAAGATCAATATATTTCTCATCACTCATTTTATTCATAATTTATTCTTCATTTACTTCCATGTCTTTACAACATAAAAGATAAAAATTAAGAATTACATAACTAATAGATTTGTAATGGTAGATAGAAACTACATAAGTGCAAAAAAATAGGGTGGAATTTTGGATGGATTTTTTCATAGAGGTTACAATGATGAAAATTGTGGTTAGAGGCCAAAATTTCAACTATTATTGGTGGTGTGGGATGAAATTTAGTGTGTAAGGTATTTTATATTTATTGGTTTTTTTTGTGTGCTAATGAGTGGAATGGAAGTTAACAACAACTATGTAGGTATATTTTATACAATTTGATCATAATATTAATTTTGGAGGGGAATTATAAGTTCAATTATAAATATGTTGTAAGGTCCAACAAATTTTTTACTCACACCTTTGTAGGTTCACAACCACTACAAGAAGTTCTAGTTAAAGAAAATGGAAACTAAGGATGATCTTATATTAGAGGTAATGTCACATATATAATAAAACATTGGTATTATTTTGATGAAATAATTATCTATTGTATGCCATTATTTTATTGGTCTTATAGTTGAATTGAACCTCTCATTCATATTTTTCAACTATATCTTTTGGATGATATCCTAAGTAAAATAAAATGCCTTATCTCTCATGAATGGTCATCTAATCACACATCACTTTTGGTATAATTTTGATGTCAGCAAATGAATTAATGCTAACATAATTATGTTGGTACAATATATATTATTTCTCAAGAAAAACATAACTTTTGGTATTGTTTGGTAAATATCTAGTGAAACATAACTATCTTTCATACCATGGTTTTGTTAGATATGGTGTTATGTCAAAAAATAAGGCTATATTTCTATATTTAGAAAATGTGTAATGCCTAGTAAATAAGTAAACCAAGAAGTAAGAGTATCAGACAATTTTTTTCTATTGAGATGACTATACAAGGATAAAATAGATGTCACCACAAGTCCCAAATCAAAATTAGAGGAAAATATACAAGCTCATGGTTTCAGTGAGTTAAATAATTTGTAGGCATAAGGAGGAAAAATGGGTATTATCTCAAAATCAAGTGTTTTGTATATAAAATTATCTTAATGAATAAGATAAGAAACATGATACAATGATTCATATTATGGATAAATGGTTATATACATGATGGAGTATACTTAAATGGATATAGACAAAGAAGAAAAGTATTTATGCCTTCGTAAAATTATACATGTATTTGATGTTTGTGAAATAGTTAAAGGAGAAGATTATAGATTTTTGGCATGAGAAATAGAGGGTAGTAGTAGATAAGAATACAATGGTGTTTATACATGATAATCTAAGGTATTACTAGATTAAAATATAATGGAGTTATGACATGAGAAGCTGATTATAGTATATTACAAATTTAATGTGAAGAGGGGGAAATCATAATAACTGAAGGAAAGGAAGGGGATGAAGGCATTGAAGAGAATAAATGTGTTGGTAAATATTAAATAACATACATTAAATACATTATAATGGATATATTTTTTAAAAAGTGAAAATATATGTCCTTTTGTCTAAGTGTCTCAGGACGAGACACCCATATTTGTCCAGGTCACTATTATCATATAGGAAATATAGACATATTCTTGTTGGTTATTTAGATAAGGAAGCAAAGTATTGTAAAAATAATCTTGTATTGTTGGAAAATAAAGTCCTATGGCCTCTCACCCATAGGGATGAGTTTGAGAAGTTGTGTGAGATTGGATATATCCTTCTTTTCTATGAGTTCAATTATTGATTAAATTATTTATAGAACATAGTTTTATTTGACGTGATTCTATAATGGTTTATTATTCTACTTAAAGTCATGTCTTTCATATATATTCATTCACACATTGGTTATAATTATATATTGTCAACATTGGTGTATTTTTTGGAGTAATACGATGGATCAAGGTACCTTTAGAGTTACAATAATATATGATGTTATGTTTCAGTACATATTTTTAAGCTTGCTTCTGAATTTTGGTCTTCTCATGAGAGTCAGTCTCTGAAGGATAAATATGATGTTCAATGAATTGGATGATATATTTGTACGATGGGCTTTGTGAAGTGATGATGGCCTCAATGTGGAAGATAATAGAAGCATCCTTGGATGATAGAGTACATAGATATTTCATCATATGAATGAGGAGATGCCTAGTGAGGATGAAAAAAATACACTAACAAATTAAGACAATAAGCTATAGAATTTTGTTCTCATGTGATTTATATAAACTGATATTTTTAATTTTACATTGATAATCACCACTAACTTGATGACATATAAGTTATGAATCACGTAAATCATGTAAGTAAATAATTTATAAATCTACATTTACTTACATTTTAAGGATGAGATCATCATATTTAATCAAGTTATTAATGACTTAAAAGTTTAATAAAAAAATCTATAATAATTGTTTTCCTATAAGGGTTAGCTAGGAGATAATGTACCCCAACTCCTTAAAGAAAATTTTATCCAACAAAGTGAATTGTCCAAGTTTCCTCATGTAGGATGATTGTGATCTCCATTAATTTTTCTATGATGACTTTGGATTTAGGTTTGGATACAAATATTCAAGGATCTTCAAGAGTTTGTGCCTTGAGATCAGTCATAAAATTATGGAAATAATATTCAAGAGAAACAACTTGATTAATACATTTGATAAACAATATCTCTTCATTAGGAATAGAATCTTGATGATGAATTATATCTTGAAATGGAGTGGCTGGAATTTGATTGGTGATCATTTAAACTTTGAATAATTTTTTAGGTACAATTATTAAGTCAAACTTCATTAAGAGTACTATTTATTTTAAAATTCAATCTTTAGGTAAGAAATATTTGGAGAAGAAATGATGAAGGGGATTGGAATGGAGAATGGAATAAGTGGTTTAATAAAACATAGAGTGATGATGCTATTTGTATGCAATTTATATTTAAATATGGTTACATTCCACTTTCTTGTAATGGGTTTTGTAATCTACCATGGCATGACTTATATAATAAATGGCATACTCTTTTCTTGACTCATCTTGTTATAAAAATATTTCCCAAAATAATAAGACATAGATGATGTATAAAATATAAGAGGATGATAACTAGAAGGTGGTTGAAGGTATGAGGGTTAAGTAATAATTCATTCATGTTATCAAAATATTTTTGACATGCATCAGTCTATTTAAGAGATATACCTTTATTAAGGGGGGAATTTATGAAATAAATGTTGTAATCCATTTTGGGCTTAGATTGTCAACTTTCCCCAAGTTTCCAAAGATATTTAAAAATATCAAGATTATATAGAGGAATAGGAATATTTTAAATATCATTAATTTTAGCAAGATCTATGTCAATCCCTCACAAGGAGATTAAGAATAATTAGAGTTTACTAGATTGAGTCTAAGCTTGTATTTGATGAAATGATCAAAGAACATATAAAGATCATGAATGTTTGGATTTGTAAATAAGATCATACTCATAGGTTTAGACTATTTTTTAATGATATAATGAAAAATATGGGTCATAAAACTCTGATAATTTTCTATAGAATTTTTAAGATCGAAGGGAATTTTAACATAGAAATAGGTTCCCCATTTACTGGTAAAATTAGTTCTGTATTGATCCTTGTGATTATGTGGATATGATTATATCAAAACAAACCATCCATGATAGACAAAATATTATATCCATTTTTATAATAATAAAAAACATAAATTTCTAGTAAAATGAATTTATCTTTAGAACATACTAAGTTTATATTATGAAAATCAATACAAATACAAGTGACCATATTGAGTTTATTGTGAATAGGAACAACATTGGATACCCATTTTGAGTAAAATATAGTTTGATGAACTTGGAATATAAGATCTTGATAATTTATTTGTGACATAAGGTGGAAAACTCAAGAGGGAACTTATGTTGCTTTTGATGTAAAATTTTTACATCTAGATATGGTATGATGTTCTGTAAAAATGTGCTAGGGACAATGTCCAATATGTTTTTGTGTGAATAAGCAGTGGCTTAAGAATATTATTTGAATAAGAGGTTATCTTTATCTTTCTCTTTAGGATGAATTTATTTATATATAATAATTAGTTTTAGAGAGGCAGTTGTGTTATAGTTAATTCTAAAAGTATCTTAAAAAAACTTGGTATTTTTTTCTTCTAAATGATATGAAGATGAGGGTAGCTTAGAAATGGGATGTGTTTCTAGGTTAGTGCTAGCAATTAAATTACTGAAGTGATGAGCCATTTTCTAAAAAAATCAAATATTGTGATATTGATGAGGAAGTTGAGGCTTTCTATCATGGAGTAGTTTAAATATAACTTTGTCATGAAGAAACCTAGGCAAAGGTTCATAATTTTTTATGTCTACTTCAATATCAACAGTTTTATTACCTTTGTTGTCAAACTTATATAATATTTATCTTACAATAGTGACTTTTTCATATTTTATACTATCAAGGGATGAAGTAGAAGGAAAATAATTTAAATTCATGGTATCAACCTGGATGATACAGTCTAGTACATAAGCACTAGATTGAATTGTATCTAGCTGGATGATGTAATTATCACCAAAAAAATTGATTGTATCAGGATAGATAGTGTAGTCTACTAGACGTGATGAGGATGAAGGGGTTTTATAAATTATTTATGGTACTATATGATGTATTTTAGGATTGAATACTAAATTATACCAGGTTGGATGATATATTCTTGGAGTTGAGTGATATGTTTAATAGTATGAGACTACTCAATAACATTAGGACTGAGCTAAACTATTTAAACAATATCTTAGTGGACATCATATTTAAAATTAGATATAATTTATTGAATATCCCATGGATTTTTATCTAGTGGTAGATTAACATGAGGGACATAACATTCAGGTTCTTATTCAATGTTACTAGAATCGTAGAATATGTTAACTACATGAATATTGTGCTAAAAAACATGCATGTTAGTGAGTCTTTTGATAATGATTTACATCTAAATCCCATTATTATAATTGGGTGATAATTTAAGAATAAAAATAATATGGATAAATGTTACATGAATGAGAAGTTGGAAAATAAATTTTAGTGCAAGTATCTTGAGTGGAGACACCCATATTACTAAAAGTGCTAAGGGACATTGGTAAAGGGTCTTGAAATAATTTGGGTAACACATAACCATTGTTAATGAAGTCAACCCATAAATAAGTGTATTCATTAGTATTTCATGGGGTAAGTTGTTGAGGTATGTTCATGTTTCTTGTGTTGTGGCATAATTGTTATCATTGATGTCAAGGTCAATATGGATGTCATTAATGTCAAAGTCAAAGTTGGTGTCATGCATGGTGAAGTGGTATGTGACAAGGAGTCTTATGATAATAGAGAATTTGAAGTCAAACTATTGTATCTATATTTTGAAGAGAATTTGAAGTAAACATAGAAACTATTTTAAGGTTGATGACATGTCAAGGTTAAGATTAAGACATAAGGCAAGCATGCCTTTGAGCACTAGTCTTAAGAAACATTATCATATCATGAGCATGTGTATAAAGATGGTGGTCTGATAAGATAGATAAACATAGGTATAATTGGATGTTTAAGTATTTTCAAACATTAATATAATGTTTTGAAACACTTAATAAAATTTCAAGGTAAATCTTCATAGCTAAGGTATTAAGACTTAACATGCAACTAGTCTAGTCCTAGACTCTGCCTGACCTAATGAGGAGTCTAGAGGTGTTATCAAGATATATGAAAGATGAAAATCAGTGGTATATCATGTGAGAAGATATTTTACACTATGTAAAAAATTTTATAATGTAGATAATATTTCACATGAGGATTCAAGACTAGTTCATGGCTTATTCATTTGCATGAAGAGACCTAGTGAAAAGGCATAGGAGTGGTAACATAATAAGGCAAGTAGTTTGAGGCTTATGAGAAGAATATTGGTAGTGTATGAGAATGATATGAGTTTTTATGACATGATTCTTAGTTTTTTATAATATTACAATAGGTTTAAATGTATGTTCAAGGTCTAAGTGTGATTTATAGTTTAAGGCCTAATGTGAAAAGAAACCTAGTGTGGCCTAATGAGGGGTCAAGTTCAGTTTCCAATGTGTTATAACTCATGAGAGAATTTTCATAGGTATGAAAGGTTTTTTAAAGTGTGTTTACAAATTCAAAGGTCATATATTGAAGGAGAAAGTATGAAATGTGGTTTGGAGGTTTATGATTGTTAAGACTGTAAGGTGATCTTAACCCTCTCTAAAACCCTAACTATGACCTGATATGGAAGATATTATTGGAAATGGTTCAAAATGGTTTTTATGACATATTTTAGAGATTATAACATGTATAATACTCTCCTAGGTACCTCCATGTGGCATTATTTTTTTGAAAGAGTGAGTGGAAGCTACAAAAAACCCATTCTTTCTCAAAATTTCAATGTAGCAGATAGGGTTGACTAGGTCAAAGCATGAAAATGATTGGATTATGATGTGTGATACATTTATTTTTTTTCCATGTAAGTTTATTATCATTTAATAAACTAAAAATATGCTAAACTGGTCATGGAAGTTGGCCCATCACTAAAAAGGCCTAATGAGGAAGATAGTGAGAAAAATAGATAGAAGTAGGAATGATATTAGGGATGTGTTGTGGATTAAGGATGGATAAAATTAAATAAGGTTGTTATTAAATATATTTAAAACATATAAACTTTGAATATAATATTTTTATATTCTTATATACAAGCATAAATTTGGTCTCAAAGTGATCTATCTAACACAGTGAGGTCCATACAGGGTGAAGACATGAGATTAGTCTAGAAGACTAATATTGATATTCGATCCTATAATATATTTGTTTCAAGTTAATATTAGTATTTATTAGGATCATATAATTCCATTTTAAGTTAATAAAAGTATTCACATATGTGTTTTAAGTCATTATATCCATAATTGTGTTTTGGAGCATTCAGATAGTTTTTTGTGTGTTAGCAAGATTGATGTTCCTAAGTCTTTATGCACATAGTTGAATAGTATAATTAATATTAAGTTTTTATATAGGTATAATAGGTTAATTTTAATTTGTTTTTATTCATTATAAATTCTTATTAAGGTGTGAAAATTCAAAGGTTCTTGACTAGGTTTTTGAAGCCTACTTGCAGTTTTAAGTGAGCATATAGAGGTGGTTAGTTTGAGGTCTTTTTCCTAGTACAATGGATTATAATGGACACGGTAATGACCCTGAGGTCATGGAGGTTATATAAATATGATTTTTTTATATTTTTATGTGACAAATTTCAGTGTATGGTTCAAATATTCAAAGCATACTTTTTGATAGTAAGAAGGCCTAATTGTTATTAGGCCTAATAGTGTGGTTCAAGGAGTGAAATGAACTAAACAATGCTGGTAAAAAAAGGTGATATTATAATGGGTATAAATAATTTTTTTGTGAATTTTTTAATTCATTTATGAAGTCTCAATATGTCCCAATATGGTTAAGTTAAAACATGTGATTTAGAAGGCCTAATTACATTAGGTCTCTATTAGGCCTAATGGTGGTTTTGGTCGTTATGAGTGATGAATGACCTATTTAGTGGTTGTTTAAATTTTAATTTTTTTTTATTGATATATTATAAGGGATATATAATTATTAATATATTTTTTTCTAACCAATGTGTGTGAAATCAAGAGTGAAGTATAAGAAGGTTTAATAGGCCTAATTTGACTAGTTAGAATAATGTCATGGTGAAATAATTAAATAGAAGTTTGGAAACTAGGTATAGAAATTTAAGAAAATAATATAGGTATTTTTAATATGTAATGAATTTATAATAGTGATTATATAGATTATGAGTAAGGTCATATGACCTAAATCTGCTAAGAAGATGGTTAGTTGAGCAAAGAGGCCTAATAGGCTATTTGAGAGAGATAGAAGAGTGATAAGATAAAAATAAGGTAATAATAACTATTTGAGTGATAAATAGGTGAAAAAAGGTGATAATAGGTTCCATAAAGTTGAGTTAGTGCTGAGTTACCTATGGGTTTGGTGCCTCCTTTCAAGTTGGAGCTTTTTAAAGTCCTAGTTGAGTTGGTACTTGACTAGTGAGGGGTTGTTGTTCCTTGTGGGGTTGGTTCCTCACTAAATATTTATTAATTTATAATAGTAATATATTAAAATATATATTTTAGTTTATTTTAATACCAAATATGGTTTCCCACATATCTCTTATGTTCATATGTTATATGCTTATGTGAATGCTTGTTTATGCATTGGTTGATGTATGTGTTTGAATGAATGCTTCATGAATGATAAGTGGAATTGAATTAATGTTTAAATGGAAATAATTAACCCCAAAAATCTTAGTATCTATAATTAAAACATTTGGTTATAGATCTAGTCTTTTGAATTAGGCCTAATATCTTAAAGGAGATCATAAGTAAACAAACATGGCTAGTCAAGCACAAGGTGGTTTATCTAAAACCATGAATCCCTTGTTTAATGGATCTAATTATGATTTTTGGAGTGTTTTGATGATAATATAATTTATGTATCAATGTCATTATTTTTTTCAATCATCTTTTGATGGATATACTGCACCCCATAGTCCCCCTACAAATGCAATAAGTTACAAGGCTAGTGATAATAATTCAAAAGCAATGAATGGTATTCTTTGTGGCCTATCAGAGGAAAAAATTGTGAAGGTGATGCACTGTATGTCTACCAAATATATGTGGGAAAATTTTAATACTTTCCATGAGTGATACTCCAAGGTCAATTTGGCTAAATTACAAACCCATAGAAGAAAATTTGAAAGCCTAAAGATGACTAAAAATTAGACCATAGTAGCTTACCTATTGAGGGTTGATGAATTGGTAAAAATTATAATAGGCCTAGGTTAATAATTTAAATATTCTAATATTATTAAAAAGGTATTAAGATCTCTAACTCCTATGTTTGATTCTAAAGTGTCTATTGTGGAAGAGATACAAGTTCTAGACAAGCTAGAGATGGATGGACTTCATGACACCCTAATAGCCTATGAGATGAGGATAAGTGAATGAAAGCATGAAAATAAATAAGATACATTCAAGGAAGAAAATAAATAAAAGGAAAAGAAGACATAAGGTAATAAAGTCAAAGATAATGATCATTCTGATATTGATGATGATGAGTTGATAACTATGTTTCTAATAAAGTTGAAAAATGTTTTAGTTAAATACAAGGGAAAGATACCCTTCAAGTGATTTAATTTTGGATAAATTTGAAACTTTCTTAACAAGTTAGCTCATAATCATATGAAAAAGGATGATGAATATCATGATGATGACAAGAAGTACTATAGGTATGCTAAGAGGAAGAAAAGTTTCACAAAATATTATGACAAGAAGTATTTCAAGAACAAAGAAGATTTTACACCAAGGAATATTTTATCTCATCTAATGAGATTGAGATAATTGATTCTGAGAGTGACCATGAAGGTGTTGGTCTTGATGTTAATGAAGTTCTCTTTATAGATAAGGAAGCAAATTGTTTAAATAAAGAATAGTCCATGTGGTTTGGAGGTATTACTGGTGATTCCAATTAAGAATAAGATAAGGTGTAATTTGATGTTGAGTTTATGAATTCTCTAGAAGAAATGAATATGGTGAAAATTAATAATAAGGTGATGCGGTCCCTTATCAAACCTTAATATTATACTTCACATTCATAGTCCATAAAGAGAACTATAAATATGCAAAAGAAAGACTCCTCCTATCTATAAATCTATAAATCTATAAATATGATTTTTATCCCATGACCTCTATTTTTATAAAGAGAGATGTTGGACCTATGAATACTCTGGCCTTAGCTTATTCTAAAGCAACGATCATAAATGATCAAATGCAAACCCAAGGTTAGTTGGCTTAGTCTATTCCAAATGTTAACCCACATTTTCCTACTTTGAATATCTTCCCAAATAATAATAAAAATATACCCACCTTGAATAAAATTCTAACTTTGAACTAATTATCTTTAAGTTATGCTCATCTGACTCAGAACTTAGGATTCTTGAACACTGCTACAAATGTATTTAATCCAACTAATTAAAACACTTTAGTACCAACTATTAGAACTAATAAAAATTAGGTTTATAATTTGTATGCACCTAATAATGAGAATTATTCTATTTTAAAAATGGTTCAAAAGCTAAGCACTTATTTCTTTTAGTTGCAAAAGCATGTAGGCAACACTATTATTTTCAAAAGTTTAATAAGCTAACTAAAAAGTTCCATAATGATAGTTATTAAAATAAGAATAATGAATCATCTACTAATAAGAAAAAAATGGATATAAATGTTATTGATGTTTCCTTAATTTATTAATTTAGATTTCATTACATGGATAAACATGGTGATATAGATTGCATTGAATTTTGTAAGGATTTTGAAGCCTTTAAAGAAGAGTTAGATAATTTTTAAGTAATACCTAATAAACATAATGGTGTAGGTACATAAGGATCTAATTCAATTGAATATGCTCTCATGGTAGAGATGTTTGACTTCCCTTTCTAGGAAGAAAATGAGCTTGATGACATTCCTGAAGAAGTCCATGATTTTCATTTATTCCTAAATAATACCTACCATCTAAGGAAAAATGAGTAGAAGTAGCCTTTGACTACTTCAACCCCTCCAAAAAACTTTGGCACTCCTCCAAATACTACTTCAGATAATAACCACAAGCCTTCAAAGGGAAGTACTTCTAGACATAGTACTAATACATCTAATTCTTCTATTAAGACTAGGTATAATATTGTAGAGGACAAAAAAAATTAAGGCTAACATCACATTACATGAATTGATGCAAATCACCAAACAAAGAGACTTGTTATTAGAGTTCTTATCTAAAAATCCTTGCAAGCCACCCAAAGTAGATAATACCAATGTGGTAATGTACAAAGCTAAGATAGAATACCCACCTTTCTTGCTCATAGTTAGAATGTTTGGTAAGAATTTGCATAACTATTTAATAGATTTTGGTGCATCTACAAACATCATGCATGTAGATATTTATAAATATCTTGGCTTGAATCCTATTAAATCTAATAGAGTTATTACTCAATTAGATAAATATAGGGTCAAAGTAATTGGGAAATTATTAAATGTTCATATGCAACTTGCCTTTGAGCCTAGAGTCTAGAAATTCATTAATATCCAAGTAGTTGACATTCTTGATGTTTATGTAATATTTTTAAGTAGAGAATGGAAAAATACCTAAATGGATAAATGCCCACTGACTATTCACATTTATGATTTCCTTGGAAAGGAGTCTAAAATTAAATCAGAGTAGAAAGAGAACCTCCGATGAAACATATGATCACCAAATATAATGTTGTCAATGAAAGGGTTAATATGTTAGACTATAATGAGGTTAACATGGTAGACTCTAAATTAGGAGTGTACACTTTTAATACTATTAAGGTATATAATTCTAAGACCTCTCATGTTTTTCTTAGAATATAAAAATAACATTTTTATGGTGTTAGGTGTATGTTTGGGTCTGGAGTAGGAATTTTTCTCAGTTTTCCTATTGGGAAATAACTAAAAGTTGATTCTAGACTTTAGTATCCTTGTACTAATAATGTTTTAGAATATGAATCTTTGATTCTAGGATTTCAATTTGCCATTAAGCATAAAATTAAAGAGCTATTGGTGCATGGTTACTTAGAGATTGTAGTTAATTAGGTGAGGAGTAAATATCAGTGTAAATTGTCATATCTCAAGAAATATAAGTTTAGAGTCTAGGATTTACTTCAATAATGCTTTAAACATTATTTTCATCACTAGGGAAGAAAACAAGGCTAAAAATGAGCTTGGCTTAGTTGTATCCAATCTTATGCCAAACCAAGATTCTCAAAATATTAGCATTGAGTTGGTTCCATGACATTCATTCCTAGATAATATAAACCATCTATAGGTTTTTAATGATGACCAATGAATCCCAGATTTCTTAACCAACTTAGGATAATTTGAGACCTATGTCATAGATGAGGCCCATGAGAATACTCTTGAAGGAGATGAAATATTTAATAAAAAGTCATTCAACTGAATGATAAAAAAATTAAAAAAGGAATGATTTCCTTGGAAAGGTTATTTGATAAAAATAAACTAGATGAGAACACTAGGATTCCCAAAGTGAATGGGAAGGATTACAAGGTAGTTGATCTTGGACCCTAAGATCAACTTTAGCTATTTAACATTGGTACAACATGTACAAGTCTAAAAAATAAAAGATATAAATAAATATTGACCAAATATAAGGGCATAATAGCATGGTCCTATGATGACTTGAATATTTTTGATCCAAAAAACATCACACATACCATACCTTTAGAAGAAAATTGCAAACCTTTTAGACAAAAGTAGAGGCCTACCAACCCAATCTTAGAACCACTACTATATAGAGAGGTCAAGAATCTCTTAGATGCCATAGAACCACTAATATATAGAGAGGTCAAGAAGCTCTTAGATGCAAAGATTGTATTTTTGATTAGGCATTCCACTTGGGTTGCTAATTTAGTCCTAGTCTAGAAGAAGAATGGTGAAATCATATTGTGTATTGATTTTATAAATATAAATAAGGAATCTAAGAAAGATAAGTAACCCCTATCTTATCTTGACCAAATAATAAAAATCCTTTCTAGTTCTTCTATGATGTCCTTTCTTGATGGATTTTTAAGGTATAACCAGGTTTTAGTGAATCAAGAAGATAGGATGACAACTACTTTTACCACCAAGTGGGGCATGTTTTCATACAAGAGGATGTCATTCAGGCTAATCAGTGTAGGGGAAACATTACAAAGGGCCATGGATCATGATTTCTAAGGTTTGGTAGGTAATTACATTATCATATACATGGATGACCTTAATATATTTTCTAAGAATAGGGAAGAACACATCATGCATTTACAATAGGTATTTGAAAGGTGTAAAAGGTATGGCATTTCACTTAATCCAAAGAAAATTATTTTCTATTTTAATGAGGTAAAACTATTAGGACATGTTATCACTAAGGAGGTAATCTATATAGACCCTAAAAGAGTATAAGATATATATAAAATAGAGCCTCCTAATAGTAGGAAATAATTGAATTCATTCCTTAAAAAAATTAATTTTGTAATAAAATTTACTTTTGTCTTTGCAAAAATTATCAAGCCATTAAATGATATGCTGAAGAAAGATTTAAAAATCACTTGGAATGAAGAAACCAAGAAGGATTTTAAGGACATCAAGGAGGCAATTGGATAAGCTCTAGTCTTGAGAATTCTAGACTTCTTCAAATATTTTTACCTTTATTACTTTGCTTTTGATCATAATATTTTTATATTTTTAAGTCATAAAATTGATGGATATGATCATCCAATTACTTTCATGAGCACGAAATTTAAAAATGTTGAGTTAAATTATTTTTTAATTGGTAATTAATAAAGTGCATTAGTTAAGGTGGTGAATAAATTTAGGCACTACATTCTTAGTAATAAGATGCATGCAATCTTAACAAATGCTACCACAAAGCTCATGCTATGTCAGAATGAGATAGGAGAAAGGAGAGGTAAGTGGATGTCTATACTTCATGAATATGAAATTGAAATGAAGATGGAAAAATTTGCAAGGTGATAGGGTATAATTTAATTGATTTACAATACTAACCTTAAGCTTAGTGTCATGTAGGTTCAATAATAATGTTTTTAGTTCAATGATTGGTATGATCCTATTATCTATCTATTAATCAGTGGCACTTTTCCTATAGGGATGACTAGGGATTAAAGAAGAGCCCTAAGACTCAAAGCAACCCACACCTGATTAAATATGGAATTTTGTACTCGAGGAACTTATAATGCATTTACTTGAGGTGTGTATGTAAATAAAAAGTAGTTGAAATCATGAATAATTTTCATGAGAAGCTTGGAAGTGGATATCCATCTAAAAGAAAAACAACTCATAAAATCCTTAGAGCTGGTTATTATTATCCCAAAATCTTCAAGGATGCCCACAAGCATGTAAAGTAGTTTCATACATGTCAAATATTCAACACAAAAGAGCCTAAGGTAGCTATGCCACTTCATCTAGTTATAGTAGATAAACCTTTTGCTCAATGGGGCCTATATTTTATGGGGATAATCAAACCTAATTTATTATAAGGTCATAAATACATTAAAAATTATATTGTCTACTACACTAGATGGACTGAAGTAGTGGCTACCAAATAGTGTATAACTAAATAAGTGATCACATTCTTAGAATAAAACATATGCACTAGATTTAGAACACTAGTCTCTCTATTCTATGACAATGAATCTACTTTTATATCCATATACATGATAGAATGGTCATATAATAATAACATCATTATCAAGTTCTCATCCAACCATTATCCTCAAGGTAATGGGGTATCTAAATCTACTAATATGATCTTGATGAAGGAAATAAATAAGTCTACAATAGACAAGCCTAAGACATGGCATAAGATGATTAAGTATGCCCTTTGGTTAGATAGACTTAGAATCAAGAAGGTTCTAAAGACATCTCCATTCTTAATAGTTTATGTCTAAAAGACCATATTTCCCATCACCCTCAAATTACCAACATACAAATTCATGAAGGAATACATGGAGGATTAGTAACTGGTAAGCTCAAGGTTACTTGATATTATCCATATGTAAGATGCACGAGAAGACGATTTTGTCAATTTTAGAAAGCACCAAACCATAATGAAAAGGTGGTTTGAAAAGTGATCAAAGATAAAGGTGTTTAGGCAAGGAGACTTATTTATTCTTTGTGATAAGGCATCTGAGCTTAAATGTAAACATGGGAAGTTCACACCTTTGTGGATAGATCCATATCATATTTTTGAGACACTTGGAAACAACACCTTCATGCTAAAAGACCTACAAGGAGTAAAATTCACATTTCCCACCAATGGACAATATTTTAAGCATTACTTTTCTACTGCTCCACTTGGGGTCTTCATGGAGTAAACTATAATAATAGTCAGAGTTAGTGTAGGAAGGTTAGATTAGTTTATTTATATTTTTTCCTTCTTTTCTCTTGTTTGTACATAAGTTAGTATATATTTATTTGCTTTTCCTTTGATTTCCATTTTTTTCTTTTCATTTTTGTGTTTGCTTTCTCTATCTTCTTCCTCACTTCTAGAAAGTCCTTTTGGATAGGATTCAGCTCAAAGTTCACTAAAATACCAAAGAAATCCATAATTTATAAATATAGGTATGAATCTCAAGTAAATGCTAACCATGGGTTTGAAATATCAGCTTAATGTTATAATTTAGATAAACTTGTAAAGACTAATGGATAAGTTCATTGTTTCATAACATTTTAAACCTTTTTTTGATCTAAACTTGGTTTTAAGAAGAATTAAACATGTGGGATGAATGCTTAACTATTGGAACATAGTCATGTTTTCACTTAACAAACATCCTTGCCTAGGTCAAAGTTGCAATCATAGGCGATTGTATAGAGATCAAACATTAGACCAAATCCCTAAACATAATTAATATAGTTCCCAAAATTTGTTATAAAGCCCAAAAGTGACTTGAGAAATACAAAAAATAAGAGCTTATTACAAAATCAAAAGCTATCCAAATAAATGTGATTCTAGTAATCTCCACTGGGGTTATGGATGCCTAACTAGAAATGGAGAAAGACCTTGAGTGGATACAAAGGCATCTCTATCAGGGATATGGACACTTGATTAGTAGTAGAGAAATACCCAAGCCTTCCATGAGCTAAAGTAGTGTTCTTAATGGATATCCAAACATGTTTTAAGTCAATGTTAATGGTTAAAGTCATGAAATTTAGAAGTTGTTTCATAAATATCATGGTAAATAATAAGTGGAATAAAAGAACACATACAACATGGCTAGGTTTTAATGTTTGATCCTTATTATACAGGTGAAAAACTTTTTTTAACCATGAACTAATCTTGATAATGATATTGATCAAGTAGAATAAGTAATCTAGTTATTTATCTAAACCAGAGTCTTTGAATTGTAATCTATTTCTATGTTTTCCACAAAAGTCACCATTTGTTGAGGTCAACATACCCCCATTTCTAAAAAAATGGGAGCCCTTTTGTCAAATTGTGCAAATTTGTACCTTAAAATTGAAAAATCAATTGATCAAAGAGTCACTAGCATGTTTGCATGTTATTTGTAGTTGAAGATCATCCACACAATGGTTGGGTTGGCTTATTTGTTCATGGCTCTGGTTTAACCTTGTCTAAGCTTGTTAACAATCGATCTTATTTCAAGTTATAGTTCTAATGGAGTTCATGTGGAATAGGCAATGTCTGAGGTTCATAATATTGTGGTTTTATCTCAATCTAGTCTTTTACTAGGCTTTAGTCTATCAAAAGACAAATTGAATGCATGTTGATCATCATAAAACCCTTTCTCAAGAAATGCTAGCACATGTCTTTTGGACCAAATTAAAAATTAGGTACGAAAAAATTACGTGGGAACACTTTACATATGCTATGGACTTAGTTTAATTTTTATACTAAGGCTTATTCATGTTTTTAACATGACCAAACCTTACCATAAAAATTATATGCTTGGTCCCTTTTATATCCTGATCCCATTTGTCCCCTATTATCTTAGCATGGTCTAATGATATTATTTTTGGAATCATTTTATTATGTTAAAACATAGCTTAAGATTTTGGCCTAAATCTTTAATTCATATTTATTAATATGAATAAAACCTTAGTCTAAGTCTTATATATCTCCAAATCCTAACTTAAACATTATGTTTGTTAACATGATCAATGAATTGTACTTACTCAGGAAAGAGGGATAAAATGATGTATATCAATTCAAGGTTTCAATGGATACCAAATTAAACATGATGACAACATGTGTCATAATCATGTTATATAGAATAATGAGTAGCTAATGGTGGCCCACCCCTCATATCTAGATATGATGATACGTACTCATCAAGATAATGTAAATCCAATGGTATGAGAGAGACATTGAATTTTCAAAAGAATTAAGATCAAATAATGTTTTGATACATGTAATAATCACATGAGATTATAGAGACTGATAATATAGAGTATAGAGAGCTACAATATTTCCATGTGGCATGATCCCAAGACTTAATATAGATATGAGCCAATCTCACTCAAATACATGGAGCATGTTTATTCCCATAGGATATAATGGCATGAAATCAATCTAGGAAACTAAGTATAAGGTCCATTTTATTGATACATAGACCTAAGATTAAACATTATGCCATGTTTCTTTATTTATGGGGGCACTTTAATATGTTTTAAACCTAGCTCAAGGATTTAGAATAAAAGGTTTTATTTGCATGGAGATTTTAACCTAGGACTTTGAATTAATATTTGCATGTTCCTTGATCCCTAAATTAAATATTTCTTATTGTTTTTTGGAACCAATCTCGCTTGGATTAATAGACATATTTTTAGATGATCATAGTTTCCCCTTTCAATGTTGCTAAGACTAGTTGCTTATGTTTTAGGATCAAAGGAATCTCATTTAGGAATGAACATGCTTAGGGTTTTTATGCTTTAAATGTTTAAATGGACCTTCTTATTATCATTTTGTCTAAAATTAATTAGATCTATTTTAAACCATGATTACAACCCTAGTCTAATATTTTGACCTAGATCCCTTCTAATTGAATTCAAATTTGTGTGGGAACAATTATAAGTGCCATACACTTAGGCTAGTTATTACCCTAAGGCTTAAGTTATTTTTTCAATAAGACCAAAACTCGGTCTTAAAACTTGTACTTCATCCCTTTATATGCAATGAATGAGTGGTCCCTTTCACTATGTTCTAACTTAGCCTAAGGCCTTACCCTAAAGTTTCATCATATTTATCTATGTAATGAAACCTTAGTTAACACATTATGCTAGGTCATTTTATTATTTTTAGGGTCCCATTTTATTATTATTTAAAATTAAAATAAAATATTTACCCTTAGGTTCATGTTCATGTTCATATTATTAACATAAATAAAATACCTTAGTCTTAAGATTCTATCCTAAGTCATATGCATTATCTTGAGCCTGACTTAAAGAGTTTGCATCTTTGCGAGATCAATGATGTGCATTTGATTGTACAAGATGGATCCAATATAGCATGAAAATTGTGAAAAATATTCCCATGGATGCATTTAAAATTTATAGTTACATTCCCATCAATTAATTTCACATGAACATCAAATTTTGGTCATGTGGACATTAAATTTAAGATAACACTAATTCTAGTGGATGTGTTTAAAATTGATGATCACACATATATCAATGATGTTCATGAGGATTTAAAATGATAGTTATGTGGAAATTAATTTTAAAATAGTAGAGAGTTATAATAATATGTTTAAAATAGATAGTCACACACCCATCAAAGACATTCATGCCAATGTCAAATGATGGCCATGTAGATGTCAGTTTTAAGATAGCTTTTTCGATAAGAATTCAAAGGAAAAAATCAGATTTTAAAAACCATTGATGAAGAGAGTGAAACAAAATGTAAATTAGATGCCAAAATGATTCCACAATAGTGGAAAGTGATAAAATCAAAGATTTTGTGGGCTAGTATAATACAAGGATCTAAATGAAATATAAGACACAAGATCACATAAGTGCAAAGAGCCATCACCATTAAAGCTATGAAAGGATCCATAGAGCAACCATAACATCTAAAAAAACCCTCATTTGACCTATAATTTATCATAGTTAAGCCTGAGGTAGATTAAATCATCATTTGAGCAAGTGTGAATTAATGCAAAGGTGAACTATAGAACACTAGTGAGAAATTTTAATGAACTCATAGTCATGGTGACCCAAAAATAACATAGAGAAGATACAAAGCTATATTTTACCTTAGATGTAGAGAGTATAATATTTAAAGACACATAATTTTATGTAGTATCTTTACACATGAGAGATAACCATTGGTCCAACCTTTTCTAGACGATTGAGGAACTAGTTGCCATCACCAATGAAGATGAGAAAAATGCATCAATAAAGAGGAGGTACTATGAACTAGTTACCATTCAAATGAAAATCCATAATTACTCTAAAACAAAATGAGAGGTATTTCACTACATATATTTTATTTCCCCTATTTTCAAATATTACAATTTTTAAAATGGCATGTTGGTCAATGAAAATAATTCTAAAAGTATAGCTTATATTTTTCCCATTGCTTTTGAGAATTACTATAATTTTATCAATCCCCAGGTGGATGTACCCATAATTAATTAATGGGCCAAATATAATGACCTAATATCCATCCTCACTCCATGGCTATAATCTAGAAATCAAGTCTTCTATGATCTCAATAACAACATACCTATTAGCCAATTTTGACCTAGGATCCTAATGATTATGACCTTAATGAATATATTGTGTGGGAATCCCACCACCACTTATGTTGATATAATATGGGTGCCCTTGGTATATTTTATGGTTGAGAAGGGACTCTCCCATCCCATATGTAAGATCACTTGCACATATTTGTGTATAAATATCTCTACAATCAAGAAAAAGACTAAGAACAACTTATATATGATGTCATACTTGTTATATGCCCTCCTAGCCATTACCAAAATCCCCAAATTTAGAAGATGGTCACCTATAATTAAATAAATAATGTCTAAATTCTACTTGAAGTTTCATATATTCAAGTATAGGGACCAGATTCATTTCATCTATGACTGTATCTATCCATCCTAGACTGAGACCATAAGAAAAAACCCAAAAGAAAGGTTAAGAAATCTATTGAATCCATTGATGACATTTGGTTTTACTCAAATTTCAATATCATCAGGTTTGAGGGAAGCTAATGCATCCCACTTAGGCTACCATTCCATGTGATAAATAAGTTAGCTAAGAAAGAGGTAGCATATCAGATATACAATGTTATAAATGGTGTGTGTAAAATCAAGATGAAGGGACTATTTAATACCCTACCAATGAACATTGGTAAGAATACATTTCATCAATGAGATAACATTTAGGCTTATTCTAAACATGTAGGATCCTTCAAGTTACAACATGATGAATTTAGATAGTTGGACCCCCAAGGAAGAGTGGTGGGGCACTTGAAAGAAATAATGATAGGTGTGGTATATGAGAATCTACCTAGAGTCTATGACTAGATGTACACAAAGGTATCACCCTTAAATGAAGTCATGGCAAGGTTAAAGAAACACAACATCAATAAAATGGCTAGGATGATAAGAGACCATAAAGGGGATGATGATATATGGAAAATTTTCTAAGACAATCCATTTATTGGGAGGTCAATCCTATAGACCTACTCCCACATAGACATAATCACAAACAAAGATCCAAAATCCTGAGGCAAAAATTAAATAGAGAACTAAATAAATGAGACCTAGTGAGGTGGAATCATCTTTATCCCAACATTAATAACTAGGGTCACTAATTGAATACATTGATATAACAACATTGGATCCTGGTAAAATAATAAAGTACGTACTAGAAATGTTATCTAGTACTTACCAATCAGATGAGGAAGATGTCTAAGAAGATGAAGCTCAGGCTAAGGAAATAAAAAATTATAAGGGGAAAGAAGTGATAATATATTTAGTTCATGTTACCACACTTATCCCAAAGAGGAAAGTTGAGTTAGAATTAGTTATAGTAGGAAATAAGAAGCCCACACTGACCTTCACTCATCCTTTAAGTGAGGTTAACATCTTTAGTTAAGATAATGTGATAAAAATACCAACAATCCTTGAATGGTTTATCTATGGAATGTTACAAAATATTCTTACTCTACACCACCCTTGGGCCATGACCAAGTTAGTGAACATCACAATCCATGATGAGCTCAAGTAATGGATAACCACTCTATAGAAGGAAGAAGAGCAAAGGATTGCTAACCTTGGGGAGACAAGTGGAACTCAAATGTAATATCCCACCCCAAGGGTCATAACATATCCAATTAGCATTAAATTTGACCCAATAATAGCTAGTTTAGAAAGAGTTAATAAAAATAAGGCCATGATTATAGGATAAAAGTTCACCTTTCAAAAGGTGGAACCATTTATTGATTTGACCCTAGTGGGAGGTTAGAAACTAGGTGAAGACCCCATCTTTGAGTAAGATGTACTTGAATTTGCCCAATCTCAATCAACATAGATACAAAATTCCATCAAGGGCCTAAAACAAAAAAGAGAGAACCTACAAAATCAAAAAGAAAATTTACAGAGGTGGGTTATTTTATCTATCCCATATGTCATGATTGAAACATTTGTCTATGATATGTTTGACTCCCTAAAGTCAATAAGAGTAATAAAAAATTTATTAAACCAATAAGATTTAGTAGCTATGGGCTTAATCACCCAATGGCAGAGTTCAAAGGATAAGATGAAATATTTTATCATCATCTTGATAGAAGATCAAAACCCTAGTTTTAAGACCATCAACCTAGCTCGTCTCAACATATTCATGGGACTAATTATGGATAAAATCAAAAGTTTGAGCACAATGGTCCAAAATATTTGAAATACTCTTTAAAGATGATAAAGAGCTACTAGGTAGGGTGGAATAATTCCTTAGGACCATTATTTCCAAACCTACAACACTTAGCTCCATGGGAATCATCTCATATGATGAATTCAATCACATTACCATCTTGGTCATGTAGGAGGTAAAGAGTAAGAGCCAAGGAAAATTTGGGATGAACAATAATAGGGTCATGAATATGATAATAATAATATAATAAAATATTACCAATGTAAAGAGCATTAAGGAGACCTTAGAGAAAAATGGTATGGAACTTGGAGACTTAGTTGATCAAGAAGATGAGATATTCCAAGAAACTAGAAAATATAATATTATTTTGTAAAGACATATACAACTTGTAAGCACATTTGCCTTTAGGTTAGACAATTTTGGAAAGTCTAGTGTATTCTAGAACCTTTGAAGAAAGGATAGTTATCCTTACACTTATACACTTGTAATTTGATATAATTAACCAATATACTCCATTAAATTCTATAAAATGAGTATTATCATTTGTAAAATAGGGGAGGGAGTTTTTTGAACCAAATTTTTTTTGTAAACTTTTAATAAATTAATGCAAGTGAGGAATTTTGAAAAGATTATCCATATTCATTTGTGTTATTTGTTATTATGGATTCTCTCTCACTTGATTTTTCTCATTTTTAGATTTGAATAGTTGTTGTGAAATCTTGGTTTTCATCTTTTAATTTAAGAGTAGTTAACTTATGTCAATACTAGGTTGACTAAAAGTTCTCAAGTTCATTTCATTTCATTTACTTTTTGCATTTGGGCTAATGTTGTTTGCTTGAAGGGTAGATCTTTAAAGTGAGATAGGTTATTATTTAAAATTTTCTCATTCCTTAGATGTTTTCCTAGTGTGTAGTGAGAGTTGATCCTATGGTATTTATTATTATACATTATTTAGGTGCATTCTTAGATAAAATTTGAACTTTATCATGATGTCTAGGATAAATATTGTGAAACAATCTCTTGTTCTACCTCTATTTCAACATTTGATAAAAGGATTATCACAACCTACAATTCATGTATTGAATTATTTGAGTTCTAAAAAGATAAGTGTTCTTCAAACACTCTAAGAACATGTGATACATATTAGGTCATCAACATCACATTTGATGCATCATACCAAACATAGATACTTCTTACATAACTCATTAATTCAATTAACTTATAATTTTCACCATTGATACCCTATTATCCTTCCCTCTTTTTCAATAAAAAAATAATTCTTTTACCTTCACACCAATGCCAAGATTCACCTCCATCCAAACATGTCCATTCATAACTCTATCTATGATTACATCTAATTATTCCATAAACATACCCCTTGTTTCTCTAAATAAACATACTATACATTTATCTAATGAGTTTTTCTTGAAATCTAGGTCACTATATTTATTAATGTTGCAATCTATCCCACTATTTATATATAGATAAAAAACTAGAACCTATTTTTACCATATGTTGTCAGGACGAATAATAAAATATATCTTATCATTAAGGTTGTCCAATTTTTATTTTTTTAAAATGTTCATAATATCTTCTTCAAATGAATGAATTTAAACATAAAATAAATTTACATTAATCAAGCATAGAGATTAATTCAATAAAAAAATATTTCTTGTTCATTTTATTATTAGCTGAAATAAATTAAATATTTAAAGAACCTTCTAGTTATCTACCTTTCTATTGCCTGAACTGGGTCATTATGGTTTTTTTTCCATGATCCATAATGCTTTACATTTTTACAAATATTCAATAAACATTGTTAGAACCCATGTTTTGTTGTCCATAATTATTTGTTTACAAATACTAATTACCTTATCTATTGTGGATTTTATATAAAAAATATGAGCTGAATTTTTTTTAATCTATCATGAAAATAAGAAAACTCATGGTTTTTCAAAATTATTTTGATATCTATGATGGTATATTATTCATTAATTATATATACGTTAGTCTATATATCTTTTAATTCATGGTCAATATTAATGTTCAAGTTATCACCGATTAATTTTCTAAAAGGAAACAATATTTCCTCCTTTTAAAGAGGCATATGCTTACAGAAAATTGAGATAAAATCTATAAATAATGGTAGGATCAATGGATTAGTACTAGTATTCAAGAGGATCTTGGTGGTAGTCTTCAACTCCAATCTTGAATGATTTTTCATTGAATAAGAAAATTTGAATCTATTGAGATGTTGAAGATTCATTTTTTCTTAAAATTCCTTTTTAGCTTTAATATATTTTTCTCCTTCGTATATTCCCTTAGCTCTTATAATTTTGATATTGAAGTTTATTTTTCCATCGTGTCCAATAGTTGCCTCCTCATTTATGTAAACATTTTTGAATGAAAATTTTTCTTTACTAATTATTTGTCCATATTCAAGTAGTGGGTGACAGATGAAGTGAATTCATATTGATTAATTATTATAAATGATATTTTAATTCCATTAAAAATAATTTCATAGATTTACACTCTAGTGGTGTCTCCATCTATAAATGGTTCTAGTTTCAAACCATAAGATTAAGAAGAATATTGTTGATGTTTTTTTCTAAATGAGCCATGTCACTTTTTATATATAATGGAAAATCTAGCTCCATTTACATAATTAGGAATAGATGACCATTATTATGTATGTAATCCACTTGAAACCTTATTACATTTTGTAAAATGTATTTCATGTTTATCACTATCCCAATTAATTGATGTTCTCATGATAGGGAATGAAATAACTAGAGGCCATTGTGATATATAGATGGAGAGTAGATATCTACAAATCATTCATCATATCTTTTCTCTCATTCTAATGCATATTAAAAAAGTTAAATGTATTAGTAAAGAACATTGCCCATAACAAACATTATAATTCTTTTTGTAAAAAATTAGTTGTAATTTTTTAGTTTAAATATTTGATGATGATAATTGAAATCTTCCATGTTTAAAAACATGTCAAAATAAACTATTTAGAGACATTAGTCATGATATCATATTTTTTTTGAATGAATGGCTATTATTTAAAACTATAAAGTCTTTCTATAGTATTAATATAAAAACATTAAAATCTATTATTTTTGTCCACTTATTGATAACAATATTAATATAGACTTGTGTATAATGAGCACACACCCATTCTATATCAAGCCTATAGGAATAATATGAACATCAAACACCTATATTATTAATATCTCAATGTATAGATTACAAAATTTAATAATATATGGCATGTTAATTATAATATCTTTCTGTAAGCCTTCCCATTATTTTCATGTTCAAGTAGTGATCATTAGTGTTGTGCCTAGTTAGACTAAGATGCTATTTATTTTAATTAATCTTTTTGATTTATCTTATTTTTTCTATAAAAATTTAATGTATGTGTGTGTCAAAATAATTATAATTGTTTACAATTAACCAATATCATATATTGGTTTATGATGTTCTCCATCATTATAATTTATACTAAGTCAACTTGGAATAGTTTAGACTTAAATTGGATCATAAAGGACCCTTATTTAATGCCTACATTTCCCTCTTTTTTGTATTTTTTTATTAGACCCACCTTAGTTTAGATCAAATAGGCCATGGGATCAACAAATAGGATATCATTTATTAAAATATTATTCATACCATATTCTTGTATAATGGGCACATGCCCATTATATATAAGATAAGAATATTGGCTTCCTAATAATTGATAATTGTCTAGTTGTTTGTAGATACTTCATGGTAATGGACCTAATCAATAGAGTTCATGGAGCTCCAACCATTTCAAAATTTAATGATAAATTTATTCAATTACTGTCTATTATCATGGATTCTAAGGGTATCCCATCATTAAGACCTTACTTTTAATATAATGAATTAGAGGGTTGTCCTCAACAGACCAAAGATTGATTTATACATTCTTTCATATTTGGTATTTTATATGTGTGCATATATTATTAGAGTTTTTTTATGAATAGGAACATTCCCATTCTACAAAAGTCTATATGAGTATTGGATTCCTATTTTATAATTTCCTATATTCATAGACTCTTGGGTAGAATGGGCATGTGCTCATTCTACACAAGATAGAAATATTAGAATCCTAATTGGTAGTTATCTATTGCCTATATTCTTAGACTATTGGGTGGAATATGAATGTGAACATTCTAAAAAATATAAGAATATTTGATTCATAATTGATAGTTGCTTATATTATTATAATATATTATTGTACATGCCCATTACGAAAAGATAAGAATATTGACTTTACAATTGATAATTTCCTAATTATTTTTATATTCTTATGATTACTTATATTATTATATTTTTTTTATGACCAACACAACCCCATGTCAAATTAAAATAGGTATGCACAAAATTAAGAATGAACTAATAAGAACTACTTATAGGTCCCCATTAATTATTATGTGCATTTCTATTATTAAGTTTTAATACACATTAGACAGTTCTTGAATTCATAAATAATGTACATTGACAACAATAATAATAATAATGTTTAACACATAGACATTAACAATATACAATCATAGAAACAATCTTCTATTTATTATATAGCATTTCATCATTACATTTAAATTTAATGTTACAAGGAACTCAAGTCATTTACAATGCTACATACATTCATTATTCTCTTTTGGTATATTGATTTCCTTATTTCCTTGTCCTCTAAGGTGCTTTATAGTTCTCTAGTGGCAGGTTAAAATAGTGTGATCTTCCCTACCTACATATTATAGCTTAAATTATCACCCTTGAGAGGGTGTTTAAAGTCCTCTTCCACTTAATATATATAATAGGAAAAATCTTAGGTTGTTAGTGACCTACTAAGTGAACTAAACCTATAGATTTGGGCTAGCTCCCTTGATGCTTCACCCAAACTATTATTGAACTATTCAAACTGAGAAAAATAAAAAGAGCATTATTCTAAATCCTAAATGAGGTAATGCACCAATAATATTATTCATATAATTTACTGAATATACACTATTTGAGGCAAGGAAGCCATCTCTTTCACATAACCTACAACCTTGACATGACTATCACATGAGTAATTAATTGAGAGGCTTAAGATTAAATTGTAGTACTTAGGAGGGTAACACTTGACCTTGTAAAGGTAAAAATGATGTAATTAAACTTATAAATCATGAATATAAATAATTATAACAATAAATATGACCTATAATATTAGTCTTCCATGCATAATGGTGAGAAAATATGGACAACAAACTAGGAAAGTAAAACATTCACTAGACAAGATCAACACAATTTCATAGTTCACACATGACACATCATATAGGCATGGAAAAATAATATTATTTATTGCTTCGAGATGTTCAAGCATAATTTTGGTCAGGGTTTCACCATAACCAGTATATGATCCTTTTAATACCATTTAAGGCTTGTCTTATAGCAAGATATATATATATATATATATATATATATATATATATATATATATATATATATATATATATATATATATAGAGAGAGAGAGAGAGAGAGAGAGAAGGTGGGCATAGAAGGAGTTTATCATGACACTTTCATCATCAAACTAGATTCAAGATAGAAAGAATTTGATGCTAATTTTATTAAGAATGTGTTTTCATATTTTGTATTGTCTTTTATGAAAAGTGTTGATGATTTTATTCATGAATATTGGTGTATAAGTCTATCTTGGGAGACCCAAACTTCTTGGATTTAACTCCCTCCACTTTTGCATCTCTAAGGGTAGTTATAAGTCTCCCATTTGACACTTGACACACTTGAAGATATTGTACTCCAACCTTCACTGTCTTGAAATGTTCTTCCTATGTGGGATCTTAATATGAACTTTAAGCTTCCTCTTATTCCACACTCTTTACTATTAATATTTGATCACTCTTGTAAAGTCTAGTTTTGTCTCTTGGAGACCTCTATCATGCTTATTTACTTCATGATATTATTACATCAGATTATGGAATCCTGATTAAGCCTTATAAATCACCTTGAATCTATAGTTTTTGCATTTACTTTTCAAGGAAGAAGCAAATAACCATTACAACATAAAAAATTCAAATAATCTCAAGCGTCAAGAAAGGTGTTATCTTGCTCCAATGACTACCAAATCTTTTTTGATGATTCTTTAGTGATTTTACTTCATTTTTAGTTATTTCACCACTATTTTCCTA
The DNA here is from genome assembly GCA_037957365.1 of Torreya grandis. NCBI lineage: Eukaryota > Viridiplantae > Streptophyta > Pinopsida > Cupressales > Taxaceae > Torreya > Torreya grandis. Next base: position 967,053 of record JARHVA010004836.1, read on the forward strand.
TGCCACCACTATGAAATCTAATTAAATTATTTTAGATAGGTAATTTAAAGATTTATCAAAACTCTTCAGAGAAGATTTCTCCAATAGCTCATTGCCACATCCATTGATGATTTAACATTTGCACTAAGAAAGAAAACCAATTTTATATAAGACAAATGTTATTTAAAAAATATATGCAAAATATTATGAATCATATATATTAAAAATTTGAGAACTTGATTATATAGGCAAGGCAACATAAGATGCAAGCTAAAATAGGTAATGTGGGATAAATCCCCACATAAGACAAAACTAGGTAAAGAGTAATAACATAACTATAACCTGGTAAACATGATTAATAAGATACTCTAACACACCCATCAAGTGAAGATAGGGAATAAAAATAGAGGATGTAGTGTGAATCCATGTGTCCCATAGATTCCAAACCATCATGTCAGAGTACATGGATGTGAAATCACTATTACTTATAATTGAAAGTAGGAATGGTTCTTAATATGAGGATCACTAAACACAAACATTTACCAATGAAATAGTACTTAAACACCATACAAAAATATTATGATAAGTGAGCACAAATATTGTTGGGGATACCACACTAGTGTCACTGGTAGAGATACCACATTGGTGTCACTATAAGAATCACCAAGAAGGGCATGGAATTAAGTAACAATCCTCATATAGGTTCTTACAAAAAAATCACCTAAATAAGATACCCATGTACAAAGGATAAATCCATAAAACACTCTAAAGTTCAAAATACATATAACTCTCATAAAGTGGAAAAAAGAGAGAAAAATTGTAGGAAAAAATCCCCTAGAAGAGAGAAAAGAAGAAGAGAGAGCTAAAAATCCACCCCAAAGATGATACTAAAGTAGTCCACACTCCAAGTACCTGTAAGTCATGAATGAAATAAATATGCATGAGTGGTCTAAATCCACTACTTGATCACAAAACAAATGACATTGGGATTCACTAGAATAGCTTCAATCAAAAACACTGTTAGTGGTGATGAAATTACAAAAGAGTATTACATTTGTAAGGAAAACTCAACACTAATAAGTTGAATATACAGACCCTCCATATTTTTTATTGGGAGGAGTGGAGAAAAAAGTTTTGAATGAGTGGTTTGAATTCATTAATTGAACACAAAATAAGATGATATTAGATACACTAGAATATTTTCATATCACATTGAAAAAGACTGTTGAACTATCAAAAAAGATAAGATGACATTGGAATTCACCATAAGAACAAAATTTTGAGTTACGGGAGACTATCAAATATCTTGAAAATGGTGTTAAAATTATATATAGTCTCTCAAAAATGATGGCCCATGGTGGTGATGGAAGAGACAAGCAACTTAAGAAGTGAATAGGTGCCTAGAATAGAACACACAAACATATGAAGGTAGACAAGGTTGAATCAACAAACCCCCAAGGGTAATTTAAAAATTATTGTGAGTATAATATATCCCATACACAAAAACCACCAAATAGAAACAAGTAAGACACTAGGATTCACTAGAATAGCTCCAAATGCGGATAGTGTCAACCTATTGAATAAGCCATCAAGAGAGATACTCCAAAAATAAAGGAGCAAGAAAAATGACTCAATAGAATAAGATAAGGTGCTAAGAAAGGGTCTCTAAAGAAACATGACACAACTATCAGTATGTCAAATTAATAATACATGTTGTGGGGTGATGGCAGAGTGTGTAAAATGGTTAAAAGAGACATAATGTATGAAAACACAATAGAAAAACATTTAGCAACCAAAAACAATAACCTGTGAAGCACATGTAAAAGGATGTCAAACTTAGCCAAAAATGTGTTTGAGATAGTGTGTGTACAAAGTATAATGCATAGACGATTTCACAAAAAACCCCATAGTAGTGACAATGCACACTCAATAATGAGATGTAGAGCTAAATCACTTTTATTTCCAAACTATGATCCTTCTATGGTCCTTATCCTACATTTACTAAATTTTTCCAATAAACTTCTCCTTATATGTAAATTTCACAATTATACTCATAATAAAATTTTAAAACTCTTATTCTCTATCTTTAATGTCTATACACAAGGCATTCTCATTTTTTAAGCATACACTAAGATAAATTCCTTTTTAACTTAAGGTTACATTGGATAAAAATAACTTAATTATCCATTAGGACTTCATTGAAGTTTCCAAACATTAGTATCACTACATTCCTATCTTATTATCCTCATTATTCATCTCTGATAACCATTCATTGCAATATCTAAATTACTCACAATATTTACTAGGTAGACAGGGTTCTTGTAGCCCTATTTTTAGGATTATCTATATTATATGGATATGTACGATAGTTTAATGGAAATAAAAAAATACATATTAATACCATTTATTTCACTCTTTATATCTACAAAATTATAGGACCTATCTCACTCTTTAAGTCACTTTTCTAAGTTCAAATTCATCTTTGTTCACCCCTAATTAGGTCTCCTCTATCATTTTGAATCATGCTACACTTTTAGTTAAATTTATACAAATTGAATTAGATTGAATAGTAAAAATACCTCCAAAATATCCTTAACATTGTATAACCATACCTACCCACAAATTTACACTCACTTATGATGGTGGAATCTCTTTATTCTTTCAAACCCTAGGTTTAGGGCTTGTGTGACCTTAACTTAGTTGAGACTATACAAAATTATAATATGGATGGAATTATGAGTTTAAAGGATAAAAAATTGGTTTTATAGGTGTTTTTTTCCATTTTTAAATGTATCTAATCATTGGATTTATCATTCCAATCCATTATGTCACATTTCCAACTCAAGATATGTTTGACTGTGAAGTAAAATACCCTTCTAGAGGTCTGTGCCAAGGTTTTCACATTATTAATACCTTATTGACTCACCATAAGGTTAAAATAACATAAAATTTATTTAAGTTTACTTAAAAAAATATTTTAGAGTCTATGAAGCTAAAATCTAAGTATATCCTTTCAAGAATCTGAAGCTCAGTCCACTATGATAATGGTTTCTACAGGAAATAGGGTTAATCTTTGAAATGTCTATATAAAAAAGTATTTTTTGATTATTAATTATTTTTTAAAAATCAAATATAATTAATGCCACATTTTTAATCATGTACTAAAACTTATCAATTTTAATGCATCACTATCTTGTTAAACACAGTCTATATACCGAAAGACCAACACCAACAATAGGGGTTTATGGATGATATTTCCTATATTTTCTATTAGGTTTTAATTTTCCTTAATACCTACATAGATAATAAAAATGTAAAATTAAAACACTCTTCCAATATTTAATTAATTAGTTACCATAATCATACATCAATCAATAAGATACTTTTAATTGGAAACAACAATCATTCTTAACCCAACAACGTTATGTTCATGTAAACATCTGAGTATCAAATTATTTGAACATCATTAATTAATACATGAAAATAAAATTATAAATAAAATAATCTTAAAAATATTTCAAACATGATTGATAAAAATTCAAATCTCCATCTTTCATTAGCAAATCACATGCATTCATCAGTAATAGTAAATGACCTCAAACACGGTCTGAATCAATTATTCGTAAAAACATTCTTTTATTTATAGGGTTTTACTTTCAATTTACATACTATTTAATCCTAGTATGGGATGAGAGGTTACCACCTATAAAACCTTACCTTATCTCACACAACAAAAATTCTATATATATATATTCAAACTCCTAACAACAAGATCATAACTAATTCTTAAACAAGATTTCCTATCAACCTCCTAAACCTACATGGGGTGTTGGATTTCCACTTCACTCTTACATTGAAAATGAATTTATTATAATTTTAGGACATTTATAATGCCATGAAAGGTCTATTACATCATTTTCATCAATTTCACATCATCTAAACTCACTTAGACACACAAATACATCATAAAAGTTTGAAATTTCATTTTGATGAGAAAACCCATTTTGAAGTCAAATTCAAATTTGTAACTTATTAAGACACATATAGACCATTTATGAGAATTAAAATATTCCAATAAATCATACTCCCAAGGGAATAAAAATATTTCCACCCATGTTCTTCTTCTTCCTTCAAACACTCATAGAGGTATGTGTGCTCTTGGCTACCACACTTGTACTTTATCTTGCCTCCAATCATCTTCCTCCATGCTACACCTAAAAAATATAGTAAATCATTAAAGAAAAAATATTATTATTAATTCCCTTAATAAATTCTCCATCTTCTCTCTTTGATTTATTTTTTATTTTTCTCCCAAGCACCTTCATGTGCTTTATATGCTTCACTCTCATTCTTTACATGAACTATTAATGCATCTTGATTCTCTCCTTTCATGAATTTTCCTTCTTATTTCACACGTACCTTTACCTCAACATATTTAAATTACTCTTGGGGAGTACCTTCATATTCTTGAATACTTATTTCTTTCATTAATGCATTAACCTTGGACACCACTACTGCATTTTATAATTTTATGCTTTCCTTGGTAACCTCCTTAACCATTTCCCTATACATTTGATGAGGATAAATCCATACTCTTGTTTTAAAGAATCATATAAAATTTAATATGAATCATACCTTTCCTTATGATACTATCCCAGTTCTCCTTTGGCTTTAATTGCATCCTCTTGAGTGAGGATCTCTTCCTTCTTCATGCTATCTTACCTCCAACATGGCTGACCTATTTGTTCTTGTTTCATCAACATGAATCTACATAGAATATCTTCTTCATCTCGACTTATTTTTATCACCACTTGGCCATATTCCTCTTCATATATTTCCTTGAGCCTATGAATGGGCTCAACTATCTCTTCCTTCTCTTCATTTTTCAAACCTACATTTACACATATCAAAGTGACATTAAATCTCAAATCATAAGGCTTGATTGCCTCCTTATCCTTCCTATTTTGTATTCTTCTCCTTTCCACTATTTTATTTATTGGTTATTTAATTTAAATCATTTTCTTGACCCATCCAATTTTTGGGTTCACAAACTCCTTCATCTAGTCAATCTTGATCAACATCTCATCCATTTATTGCATCATTTCTACCATCTCTCTCTCCATCTCAATATTTTTCTTGGTGTCTTCATGAACCATATTTTTATTTATGTATATCATCCTTCACCTTGTATTTTACTTTCATTTCTAATTATTTTTTCATATTCATCTTGATTACCTCACTTGGGCACATTCTTATCTTTGTTTTGGTCTCACTTGGACCATCTCTTTTTGGTTCATAATTTAAACCTTCTATTTAAGACCACACTTGGGCCTTTAAACTTCTTTTCCTTTGACTCTTAGAATATATCACTTAGATGAGATATATTTATGACATTACCTTATTTTATTAAAGGTTTATACCACAAATATTACCATTTTTATTCCATTTACACATTCAAATCAAAAAGATAAATCATAAAATACATCATACCTTCCTCAGACAACCTTCTTACTATGTCCTCTAATTAGACTCCTTGCTTGCTTACATATAACTTATTGGTTAATCATGAAACATAAACAATGTAATAAACCTATATATAACTTTCCAAAAGCATATATATGGATCTAATACTAAAATTATGTAGAGTTAAATCACTTTTATTTTCAAACTCTACTCCTATGGTCCTTATCCTATATTTACTAATTCTTGCCAATAAAATTCTCCTTCTATGAAAATATCACAATTATCCTCTTAATAAATTTTGAAAAATCATATTATCTATATTTAAGGTCTATAAACAAGGCATTATTATTCATACAAACTCATACTTTTCATTTTGTGTTCTTTTTCAAGCATACACATAGATAAGTTCCATCTTTACTTAAGGATTCATTGGATCAAAATCACTTAATTATCCATTAAGAATTCAATGAAGTTTTTAAAAATTAGTATAATTAAAATCATATTTTATTATACTAATTATTCATCTTTGATAACCATTCATTTCAATATCTACAATACTCACAACATTTACTAGGTAGGCAGGGTTCTTAGTATCCCTATTTTTAGGGTTATCTCTATTGTATGAATATGTTTGATATTTTAATGTAAAAAAAACCATAAATATGAATCAAATTTATTTCACTCTTTATATCTACAAATTTAAAGTCCCTATATCACTCTCTAAGTCACTTTTCAAAGTTCAAATTCCTCTCTATTCACCCCTAATTAGGTCTCCTCTATCATTTAAAACCCTATTGCACTTTTAGTCAACTTTATACATATTGGATTGTATGGAATAGGACCAATACCTCAAAAATATAATTAATATTTTATATCCCTACCTACACACTAATTTCCACTCACTTTTGATGGTGGAATCTCTTTATTCTTTCAAACCTTAGTTTTAAGGCTTGTGTGACCCTGACTTAGTCTAGACTATACAAAATTATATTGTGGATGGCATGACAAGTTTCAAGGATAAAAAATGGGTTTTATATGGATGTTTTACCATTTTTAAATTTATAAGATAATTATATTTATCATTCTAATCCATTGTGTCACATTTCCAACTGAAGATATGTTTGAATATGAAGCAAAATACCCTTCTACAGGTCTCTGCCAAGGTTTGCACATTCATAATACCTTCTTGACTCACCCTAAGGTCTATGCATGATACTATATGCATTTTATATCAAGGTTTACTTTTACTTAATACTTGAGTAGATAATAAAAATTTAAACTTCCAAAACTCTTCCAATATGAAATTAAATAGTTACCATAATCATACATCAGTCAATAAGATACTTTTAGTTATAAACAACAATCATTCATAACCCAATAAGGGTCTATTCATGCAAACATCTGAGTATCAAATTGTTTGTACATCATTCATTGATACTTGAAAATAAAATTAGAAATAAAATCCTCTTAAAAATATTTCAAACATACTTGAGGAAAATTTCAATCTCTATCTTTCATTATCAAATCACATACATTCATCAACAATAGTAAATGACCTCAAACAAGATTTGAATCAATTCCTCATCAAAAATATTCTTTTCTTTACATTTTTTAAATTTCAATTTACATACTATTTCATCCTAAAATGGGAAGAGAGGTTACCACCTATAAAACATTAACTTTATCACACAAAAAACCTCTTATATATATTCAAACTCCTAACAACAAGACCATAACTAATTCTTGAATAAGATTTCTAGTCAACCTCCTAAACCTACATAGGGTGTTGGATTTCCACTTCACTCTTACATGAAAAATGCATTTATTTTAATATTAGGACCTTTATAAGGCCATGAAAGGTCTATTACATCATTTTCATAAATTTCAAATCAACTAAACTCACTTAGACCCACAAATACATCATAAAAGTTTGAAATTTCCTTTTGGTGAGAAACCCCATTTTGAAGTCAAATTCAAAATTTCAACTTATTAAGACACCTCTAGACCATTTTTGAGCATTACAAGATGCCCCTACATCATACTTCCAAGGGGATAAAAATATTTCCACCCATTTTCTTCTTATTCCTTTAAACACTCATAGAGGTGTGTGTGCTCTTGGTTGCCACACTTGTACTTTATCTTGCCTCCAATCATCTTCATCCATGATACACCTACAAAATATAATAACTCACTAAAGAAAAAAAATTCTTCCTCATTCCATTGAGACATTCTCCATCTTATCTCTTATCTTGATTGTTTATTTTTCTCCCAAGCACCTTCATGTGCTTTTTATGCTTCACTTTCATTCTTTGCATCAAGTATTAATGCATCTTAATTCTCTCCTTGCATGAATTTTCCTTCTTCTTCCACTTGTACCTTAACCACAACATCTATAAATTTATCTTGGGTGGTGGATTTCCACCTCACTCTTACATAAAAAATGCATTTATTGTCATCTTAGGACCTTTATAAGGCCATGCAAGGTCAATTACATCATTTTCATCAATTTCACATCAACTATACTCACTTAGACCCACAAATACATCATTAAATATTTAAATCCCCTTTTGGTGGGAAACCCCATTTTGAACTCAAATTCAAATTTGAAACTTCTTAAGACACCTATAGACCATTTATGATTATTTTAATATGTTTGTGAATCATAATAGGACATCATAATTAACTAAACATGCATCTATGAGTACAAAAAATGATGACAATTGAATTTAAAAGAATTAATAAGGAATTTTGTGTTTCCTACAATGGAGTTTAACCTCCTGCTAGACCAGACCTCACCCTCTGATCTCTGATAAATAAAAGAGATAAGGTGCATGTAAAAAAAAGAACATTCCCTCAGTAAATTCTCATAACATAGCAAATGTATCACCATTAAAATGACACCAAAAGCACACAACAACACAAACAATGTGAAAAGAACCCTAGAATACAACACTTTATATTTTAGTGCATTTTTTAATGTACTACAACCAATGCATGGGAAATGAAAAAATATGAAAACTTGAAAAATATGGTGCTCAAATTTGAGTAATTGATCAAAAGTTATTAAATAATCAATTTCCCATAAATGAGGAATATTTAATCAATGTTTCACAAAAATTCAAAAATTACCCATCATCTTGACCTTTACAAGGTTTTTTGCATCATATTATATTGTTTTTAAAAAAAAAAATCAAAAAATTATCCCTTTCAAAAGAAAGTTACCTCCTATGGAATAAGTCACCCCTTCATTACAATGTGAAAAATGCCCATGACCACTTGCTAAAAAAACGGATCCTTGCTAAATATTTGTCCCCCCACAAAACAAAGTAATTACCACCAACCATAAAATCCTACCTTAACAAAAATTTGTCCACCACTAATAATGCCCCCAACTTTTTACTTATTCACCCTTATTTCTTAATTAAATTTCAACCTTAATATGCACCCACCAAATTCTATTTGTTTAAGGAATTTAACAAGACAATGATAGTTTAAACATTAGTAAATTTTATTAAAAGTGTAAACCATGTGAACCATTAGTTGATTTTGGGTGCTTGGAAAATAATAGGAGAATTTGTGTTTCCTTAGAGATAGGTATGAAAGGTTTGGATCATTAGTGGAATATCATGCTATCTATGAGGATAGAAAATAGTCATGGTAATTATATTAGTCCACATATTAGAGAAGCTCAGGTCCTCTCCATATCAACTCCTTACTATCCAATAAAAAAGAGTGAGGATAGAATGTCTTCTACTAAATGAAAGCTAGTAGGCCTTAATAATAGTAGGTCATAAATATTATGAGAAGACCAAAATATGGAAGATGATAGTATGGTTTAGATTGGTGAAGGAGAGAGGAAGATAATGGAATCAGTTGGATTTTTAAATCTACATGAACCCAATCATAATGGAATGCACATGAACCTTTGGAAATAAAATGAGTCTAGTGGAGGCATCGTGTCAACCAAATAGAATTCCATAGTAATATTTTATAAATAATGGAGGTTTTGAGATACAATCAACACCCAAAATGAGTGATACAACCAAGATAATTAAAAAAATCCATTAACAAAATAAGCATACCAACACCACATCTTCAAATGATCTAATATAATGTTGAATCAAATGAACATCAAGTGAAAATAAAAAAAATTTAAAAAATGATAAATAGAAAAAACTTTGTCATATATTGAGAATGCAATGGAGAGGTGACAGTTGTTGTTTTTAGAGGAGATCATCAAGAATGAAAGAAACATGACATGAAGAAATTGAAAAATTAACAATAGACCCATCCCAGTTTAAAAAATTATGAGTGGGAGGGAAGCCTTGCATATACATGGTGGTGGTATTGCCATGTAAATCAATACACTTGGTTTTGAGAGTGGTGCAAATATACAAAAATATTCTAACCTATAGATCTGATCTCAATATAAGACCAACACAGATCTTATGATTGTCAAAAAAAAATTAATGTAAATCTAATACTTTAACATGAAATAATAATGCATAAACCAAATTGCAATATGGTAAAAGAAAGACTAGATCCAATTAAGATGTCTGTACTACCAAGAATATACAAGACCAAACTCAATCAAATATCTAGATCTTACTTTGTGAGTTGAGAAAGAAATGACATATCCATAATGGAAAGAAATCTACAAGCTGAGTAGTGGTTGTTAGAGGGTAGATCTGATACAATGAAAGAATTATCAAAACTCTTCAGCCAAGATCTCTCTAATGGCTCATTACCATAGCCATTGATGCTTCAAAATTCACACTAAGAAAGAAAATTAATTGTAAAAAAGACAATTTTTTTTTGAAAAAGATATGCAAAATAGTCTAAATCATATATATTACAAAGTAGAGTGCTTTCTTATATATATGAGGCAAAATAAGATGCAAGATAAACTATAAAATCTTAGACAAATCCCCACATAGGTAAAACTACGTAAAGACTAACAACCTAGCTATAACATAGAAATCATGAGTAATAAGATACTCTAATAGTCATAACACCCTTTCCTTGGCTCAATAAACCCATGCAAATGTTTAAAAACATTTTTTGGCCTAAAAACTTTGAACACAAGACAAAAAGGAACTTTTCAAGCCATTTATTATACATGTCTGGACCACACATGTCAACATTCAGCTATGTCAGATGACTTGGAGAGGTATGAAGGTAATACATGTGTTTTATAATACATTTTAGTCCATATTATGGGCTTAGAAGGTCATTTTTACTAGTCATGTCATTTTAGAGTGGTTTAGTAGGGTTTAAGGCATGTGGAGTCTTAATGATGGATCATAAACTTTTGGGCCTTAATGTATGATCAAACACAAATAATTTCATGAAAAAAACCCTTAAACCTCCCCCAATGAGCTCAAGACCCCATTCTCCTTCTCATGCAAGTTCTCACCTGAAGAAACTAGGTTCTTAAGTAGAATACACCTATTTGAGAGCTCGAGAAGGGTGATTTGGCCTAATAAAGCATTTTTTTTGTTTTAGCCTTAGACACCTCCTTGAGGTATTTGAAACCCTAACTAAGGTATTCAATTTTTCTTATATGCTATTCCACTCTTTAAACTCACTACAACTTGTATTAGCCCATAGTTAGGGTTTAAGGGTAGTCTTCATGAAGTGACCTTAACAATGTTAGTTTGGCACTTTATTCATATTTATAATGAGTTAAAATTCATAAAATTTTTATCCCAAATTTTATTCACCTCCTGAATCTTTCCATTTCTCCAAATCACCTCAAAATTTCAAGTTTTATTCATAGTTCACTCATAGGCCTGTGTATGCTTACTAAGTCTCTTTAGCGTAGTTCTTGACAAATTGCCTATCTTAGATAATCTAGTGTAGGTTATGAATCCATTAAATTTTACATGTTTTCATTTATAATTATAATCCTGGTCTCTAATCATCATTTTTAGTACTATGTTGACATTACAAGGATACCTTTCCTCAAATCTATCCATGGCAGTCTTGTAGGCACCTATGGGCTTCTTAACTATAATTTTTGGAGTAGGCCTTATTCAATTATCCTATTAGAACTTTGATATAATTTTAAAAAAATTAATAGTTCATTTATGTTATTATTTACCTTATTCCAACCCATTCACACTCTATTTTATGCAAAAAATGTGTTTCCTCTCTCATCTGCTTATAACCAGTCTATAGGTGATCACTAGGACTTCTTGGTTGTAGTCTCGACAAATTGAGTCTTCCCACACTATTATAGTTTTATTGATATTATTTTTCCTTAATGAACACATTAATCACATTTTTTTCCTATAAAATATTTATTTCCATCAAACAATAGTCAAAAATATACTTTTTGCTCTCATTTGCCTGTTAGAGGCCTGTAGGTTGTCATTAGGCCCAGAGTTCTATTTTATCATATTTTACCTTATTGAACACCTTACTAGAAAGTAATGATATTTTATTCAAATTGGTAAAATTCATTGATATAATATCTAATATTATCAATTTACCTTAGGTATTCACTATAAACCTTTACAATCTTCTTTTAGGCTCAAAGGTTCTCCAAGGCAGGGTATATAGTTATCTCATGATTGGCCACATATCACCTCATGTATGTATTTTTTACACAAAAAACCTAATGTATGAATAGATTAAATTAACTTAAGTAGAAATATTTATACCATAATTAGAAAATTAATCCATATAGGCCTCCATTATAGCCATTAGCTACCAACATTAACCTACAGGTCTACAGACCTGTGTGTTCACAAATCTTCCTTTAAATTTGGAAAAGAGAAGGCACTAAAACCTTTAAATTTAGTTTTTCAACCTGTATTATTTCATTTAATATTATCTTAAAGTCAATTTTAAATATTATTTTCCATTTTAGGGTCTTGGACAATGAAATCACACCATCATTTTACAAGGATTGTCTCAACCCTATTTGTTAGTTCTGATAACTCAATTATGCATGCATAGTTATCTCCCTTTATTTCAGTTATATAATTAAATTATTTTTATAATGGGTTCTATTTTTATTTATTATTTTTAATAAACTACTAACATTTCATTTCATTAATTTTATGCACTAGAACACTTCATAACTCTTTGAAATTATGACTACCTTGCTCAAACTTAGCAAATCAAGACTATTAGATACTAATACACACATGAACATGAAGATAACTGAGAGATCATGATTTTACATGGTTTTATTAGTATTCAATAGACCTTCCAAAATAATCCGCATGCATTCATTCAACTTTATAACCCTGCATTTGGAGAAAGTTGACCCTGGTGGGGTTTTGAGTCACCTTTATATACCCTTAACTTCTTAACGATTGTTCATAAAGTTAAGAATCATAAATAGATAAAAATGACACAGAATTTAAGTTAATTTTTCTCCCATAATATTTACAATAGCTTGGGTTCCAAATTTCTCTCTCCTAAGATTACCATCCATAAACTGATTGCCCTTTTTAGGTTACCAAGAAGCTCGATCAAGAAATAAAGAATTATTTTTCATTCTTTCACTTATAGCTCCAATTTTTAAATGTATTTGGGTTTGTGAAGAACATGGGGGAATTTTGATTTTTTTTACCTTTCCCACCATCATAAACCCTTTGCAAAAGACGTCTAAAAACATGCTTTTTCCAATGTTTTACCATTTTTTCCCTTTGAAACTATTAAATATGTTGAACGAGGTGGCTCTCCAGCTTACCCTAACTTGTATAAATTTGGAAGAGAATTATAAAAAAGTTTCATGACCTTATTTTTATGTATATATCTCAATATCTCTATTTATCATTAAAAATGATGAATGGTAGTTACGAAGAGATTCCAATGTTTGAAATAAGTTATATAAAAGATTTAGAGGGTAAGTACAAAAATGTATAAGTATTATGTCATAACATAGGTTCTATTTGAATTTAAAACATCCCCTATCCAGAGACAAAACATTTATATTTTTTTACTAGTAAGTACCATCTCAATATTGGAATGCGTTGTAAGACTAAAGCAAAAAAATACTTTAATCTTTCAAAAAATAGCTTAACCTTTTCAAAGTCCTTGAATTTACAATGTTATGTATTATTGGATATAATCCTTGGTCAACCTATCAGCTCTAGAATTAATCCTCATGAAGGGTAATGACCTATCTTCCTTGTGCATGTTTTAATATTGGCTTGACTTTACACTTAACCTTAACTTTTCCAAACTTACCTTAAATAATGTTAAACACAAGAAGGGACTAAAAATAATGACCATTTGATGACAAGATAAAGTGACTTTACTTAGCTACCAACTAGACCATCCTAGATGGCCTTTCAATCTATTAAGAAATACACACTATTTATCAAATTAGATCATTAAATACCAATAAATGACCTTCATAATGGATTTTGAAAACATTAATAATGTTCATAATAATGTCTTGAATGATACTCATTTATGTTTTCCATGTTTTGGATAACACTACCCATTGGTTGGATGTGTCCACACCCTCTTCCTCACTTTTTTATAGTCCTTTATACATGTGGATGAGAGGTTACGCACTAATAATAGGTAAAATCAATCTCAAACTTGAAAATGTTATAATTTATGTGGATCAGATCAAGCTTAGCTCTTTGTTAAAATATACATTTTGAATGTGCACCATCATTAATGTAGAGTTCACCATCATTACTTAAGTATCCATAACTTGTCCTTAAAAGGTGCATGCAATTAACTTTTCTACTTGTTGTTATAGGTTGTGCTCTTGATAACCATCCTATGTGCATCCTCCATGGGTCTCATGTTCATATAAGTCCTTAATGAAAAATGAACCTATAATACTCTCAAATGTGGGGGAACCTTCTTATGGATCCCCAACCATCTAATAAGGTATGGATCCCTATATCCATTAGTTGGATGTTTCCCCTCAATACTTCCCTTAATGCTGAGGTAGTTTTATACATACAATACTAGGTATAGTAATTTAGAGACTATAAGTATCCTCTCCTTTCCAATCCATCACTTTTTAACTTTGACATCCTACCATCCGCTAGGTGCTCTAGTCTACATACTCCATTGCTCATTCTTTCTTATAGAGTATCCCTTATCCTCTTAGTTGTATTTATTAAGATTTCCCTTCTCAACCCACTTTATCTTTTTATTTTTGTTTTCTCCTTACACATCCTACCCCTAACCTTAATATATTTATGAAATTCCTTGACTCTCTACCAAGTCATATCTAGTTTCCTCAAGAGTTAGATTTTTCTAGTCCATTCATCCTCCTTATCACTCTTCTAGTTTGATGTTTGTAGTCATTATTTTCATCTATTCTCTCAAGAGGGGAGATAAATATCATAGCCTATTTTCTTTGACCTCGCACAAAAATTAATCACATAATGCAAAAAAATAAAATATTTCATGGGTTTTTTAGGTTTTCATCTCTTCATATTCACAGAAAGGCTCTTCAAATCCTTCCTTACAAAAATATCCTCTTGATTGACAAACCCCACATTAATAAAAAATATATTTGAAAATTTTATTCATAGGTTTAATATATTTATTTATAATTGTGAGGTTGGTTATCATCTAATCTTGTTCATGGTATGGTAGTTGTCCTAATAGTACTTAGCTTCCATTTTTTAAACACATATCCATCAATTGCATGGCTGAGTTATATCTCAAGTTGCTCAACTCTGACATTTTATGGTTGAGTCATTTTTTGAGCCACTCAACCCTATCAATAATAAAATTTTCAATCTTTATCATTGAGTATAAAGGTAAACTACATGGGCCTATAATCATACCACAACATGAGACATCTAAAAATATAATCTGTGGTATCTGTTGTTCTTTGAGGCATAACATGAAACATAATATAAGAATATTCATGAATAAGAGATGAATATTTTTAATTTTTGATATTAATATTATAACTAGTTTTAGTATTAAATTTAATGGAGAATATATCCATCCATATACATATCTTGATCATGTACTTCATCTATATATTTGGGGTTGGTAGTTTTCCTACTAGTACTTTTGTTCCCATTTTTAAAAATACATCTATATCAATAAAGTGTCTTATTCATATATCAATCCACTAAAATTTTAAATTTCATGGTTGAGTCATGCCTTGAGCCACTCAACCCTATAAATAATGAATTTCATTGTCTTTGTGATTGAGTATAAAAGTAAATAATGGAAGCCTAAAGTCATACCATGGTATAAAACATCTACATAAATTATTCATGATATTGGTAGTGATTCATGACATCCTATGAAATATTATAGTGGCTTGAGGGAAAAAATAAAAATAAAAAGAGAACACTGAAGTTCAAAATTAGTAAACAACATCCTGAGGTAAAAATCAAACAAAACAAAAATAAAACCCTCAACTTGAAAACTAGTAAATAATGGATTGAGAGACAAAGCTAAAATAAAAATATAACCCTCAAGTTTATAATTAATAAATGAAAAATTTAGGAAAAAATAAAACATAATAAAAATAATATCCTCTTGTTTAAATTTGATAAATGACAACTTGAGGAATTTGAAAAAAAATTGAGGATAGTAGTTTCTAGTCCTATAAATATTTCCAAATGAAGTAAAAAAGGATGGGTGAGTTGATCATTAATATTATGAAATTAAATAGTATATTAATATAAATGTGTAGGTTGACTAGTTACAACTCCCTAGATAGATACATAGATGATGCCAAATGAATAAGAAATCACATAACATCGAATAAAAACATAAACCACCATGTGGGTCATTTATCAACCAAATTCAATCAATAAAAGAGGTAAACTAAAACACATAATAACATTAGTGTCACATAATAGTTAATTAAAACTATCATGAGGGATGAAACATTTCCAACCAATAAGGAAATGATAGCTCAATAAGATTTTCAATGCATGATCACCAAGAAATTCAGTCATGATATCATTTCACTCTAATTTAACTACCTAAATTGCATAAAACTCTAAAAAAACATATCCAACCTTTATTCCATTCCTAAAATATTTATAAGCACTAAAACTCCATGAAAAAAATTCCAACTTCATTTGAGACTATGAGAGCTACAACACAACATAGTGAAGAAAAAAGGATGCACCAATATTTAGAGACACAAAAAAATTTCTTCCAAAAATAAAATAATGTTCTAGAAAAAGGTTTGGTACTAGATCTATAGGGATAATTTTCCAATCTTCCTTATAAGGTTGTTCACCTAGAGGATACAGTCAAATACACTCATGTACATAATATAGAAATTGACCATACAATAATGGAGATAGACCAGAAACAACTCATACATGATATACCAAAAAAATGGGATTAAAAACCTAAATCAAAATGAATTCCACATATTAATCCAAATGTTTTGGAAATATTTCCTAACTTCATGCTAGCAGATAATAGATTAAAATTTTTACTTAGTTAGGTGCACAATGATATTTTATTCCTCAACTAGTCTCATATCACTACTATCTAAGACATTAAAAGAGTAATGAGGGTGATGAATGAATTAAATAATATTATGAATTAATAAAATAATGGATTATTAAAATCATTAGTAAATTCTAGTTATATAAAAGCTACTATAAACAAATGCGACATTCAAATAGGTACTATAAACACATAGATAAATTAGTAGCATGGAAAATATACTTTACCAATAGGGAAGATGTCATGATACCTAAGAATATAATGATAGTGTTTGATATATTATCAATAAAGTATAAATATAATCTATATAAATGCCTCTTTTAAAAATTTAATGCAAACATGCAGAAGATCAGGAAAGGTAAACATGATTTATGTTATGGATATTTGTTTCTTTGCCTAGTTATGTACAACATGAACACCCTCCTAGGTAAAAATAGATAAATACAATGGGATAAAATAGTGACCATAAGATAATAATCAAAATATAATCTAGAGAATATGAACAAAAACCAAAAATTAACCACCGTGATTTTGTGGGGAAGTGATTTATAATAAAACCCCAATTCATGGTATAATATTCATAAATAATAGAAAAATATTATAGGTTTTTAATTTTATACCACCATTGTCTACATATATATCTATGCATATGATCAATGTACAAAAATTATTCCATATTATAATATGAAGTGGTAGATAATGAAATAGAATAACTTGTTCCCATCATCAAATATTTTTTAGGAGTCTTGGGGAAGTTTGTTCCAACTAATATGGAATACATTATAGATTAGTTAGTGTCCAAAGTAAAAGGAGAATAATATATTGTAAAATTATTAGAATATGATGAATTCATAGATGAATATGTGGGAAAAATAACAACACCTTAAAAAATAAATCAAAATAATATCAAACAATTTTGGTTCGAAACAATAAAATAAACAATAATACCAAAGGATGTTTAAATATCTAAAAATAGAAATACATCCTAGTCTATAAAAGTAGATAATGGATCCATGGGTGGTAGGTTAATTCACATAATAAAACCAAGAACACATCCCCAACCACAAATAACTGATATGCCACTAAAAAAAAACAAAAGAGAACAAGGGAGAAATATGTCCCAACACATTCAAAGCAAAGTTAAGAATATTACCCCATTGATGTCTTATATATAAAAGTAAAAATATTGGCATCATCAGATATAGATAATGAATAAGGAACAAATACATAACATTCCATAGCTATCATGTTGGATAAATTAAAAAAATAAGTTGTTGAAGTATTAGTTAATGTAAAGGCAAAATAAATGAAAAAAGAAAAGAAATATAAAGAAGATCTTGTGGACAAATAGAAAGTAGATAAGGAATTAGTATAAAATAAAGAGAAATAAAAAGAACAACAACAATAATAATAATAATAATAATAATAATAATAATAATAATAATAATAATAATAATAATAATAATAATAATAATAATAATAATAGGAAAAAGAACAAAAGAACGAAGATGAAAAGGAAAAAGACTAAAATGATAAATATTAGAAAGAGAAAAATAAAAAGATAAATATACAAAGTATATGAATTGTATAAAAAGATAAAAATGATGGTCTAGCACCCTATTGAAAATTTTCATTTATTTCATGTGTATATGCACTATCATTAATGCTAAAGGAAGTGTGAGGTCCTTGATGAAGGATGATGTCATGAAGTGACAAGATAGATTTTTGAATGAAGTGTTTACTCTTGTGTAAGAAGGAACATGATGGGTCTAAGGGATGAATATACATAGGCATAAGAGGATTAATTATGTAATTTAAACATGTTTTTGATATTTGTATGATGTGTTGAGATAACCTATAATAGTGAGAGGGTCATACTCTAAGACCTAAAGTGACTTACAGCTAAAGGACCAAATGGAGGATGCTGATTAGATTCTAAGGTAAGAGTACCTATGTCATCATAGTATGAGGATATATGAGATTTTTGTGATTATTTGAGATCAATACAAAAGGGTTCCAAGTGATTTCAAGATTCAAGTATGGCTAGTGATTCAAAACCTAACATACATAAAGACTTATTGAGGTCCAAATGAAGGGTCAAGTTGAGTTTTTCAAGATAATAGAGACCATGTGATCTTGTAATGAGGTTTTATAGGTTTATTAAATCATGATTACCAAGTATAATTTCATGGATTAAATTTGAAGTAAATATATCACTTTGGAAGATCTCCTATATATGTAGAATAAGGAGATGAGAGTTTGAGAAGAAAGTTTTGATGCTCATTGGCACATGTAGACTTTTCATGGTAATCTTATGATTTTGAGATAGATGTCACATGGTCCTAATAATTTTTTAATAACATTTATAAGTGGTTTTAGTTACATATCTTTATGAACATTCATTAAGAATGTAAATTGGTTCAAAACCCTCTCTAAACCCTTAAAGTGTCCTGATTGGAGAAAATATGCCAGAAAAAGCCAATAATGGATTGGAAAGTAAATTTTTATTTTTAGATCATGTATAATGTCCATATTTTCATACCTAGGTGGTATTAGTTTGTTAATACAATGAGAAAAAGTTACATAAAAGTGATTGTTTCTAAAGAATTTGATGTTACAAGAAGGGTTGAATTACTCAAAACATGAAAGTTGATTGAGATTGAAAACGAAGACTTATTTTTCAAGTCCATGGTGTTTTATAGGTTCATTATTTTCACTATGTCAATAAATTTTGTCATGTAATATGACCTATCACTCAACTACCAAATAGTGAAAATAATGATAAAAACCAAGCATGAGTGAGAATTAGTTTAGGGATGAGTTGCATATGAATAGGAATGGATAAAATGGTTTGGGATTGTTTTTAAAGACTTATTACTAATATTCATGTTGATTATATTATTTTTAATTTATTACAAATGGTGTAAATATTTCCCTCGAGATGGCTTGTCTAAGTGGAGATGAACAATGAAAGGTTGAGTTCAGATATTAGTCTATACATTCCTTATTTGATATTATATATTTATGTATATATGTTTTGAATATGTGATTAGTATGTTGAAGTAACATGTTAATTAATTTTAATTTCAAATAAGTGATTTTAAAATTGGTCAAAGTCATGTTCTCCATAACTATATTCTTGTGATAGAATGATAGTTCCAGCTATGCTAAGGGAAGTGATTTGATTGAATATATATAACATATGTTGATTAATAAAATGAATATATTAATGATTTTTTGGACATAAATTAACTATAAAATCCTTATGGAAGTTAGAAATAAAATTTGAGGAGTTGAATCATGAAATCCAAAAAGGCTTGTTTAGCCATATTGAGATTGTGAGAGAATGGCTTGAGAGATTGGTCTATAAGATGAATGGTTGTCACTATATATTGATATCTATCCATTTTGGAGTGATATATAATACTAATATAAACTATGGGTGTGAATTATATTTCATTTAATAATTATTCCAAGTAATAAAAAAGAACTTCTACATGACTATACTTTTGGAGGCTACAAGTAGTTTGAGTGATCACTTTGCACACCTGAGTTGGAGATTATTTCAACTGAGATAGAAAAACCAATGAGTTTAAAGATATTATATAAGTAAAAAGGGTATATTTAAATTTTTTATCTTCATAAAAATTCCATATTCAATTGTTGGTGGTTAACTTTGTTTGATTGTACTTGTATTGTGTTTGACCAGTCTTAGTGGTCTTATTGTAGAGGTGGTTTCGGGTGCTTAAAGATTGAGTGGTGATGTATAATGGAAATATAGAGGTTTTTTAAGTAAAAATTATCTATTAATGTGTTTTTGAGTTATTTTTTTTATAAACTTTACTATATGATTTATTTCTATGAGACATATTTTGTGGGTGTGTAAAGGGATAATGGTAAGTAGGCCTAATTGATTGGTTCAAGGTGTGAAATGAATAAAATTGTGTTAGTGAAATAAGGAGAGATTAGGATGGGACTATTAATTTTATATTATAAGTTTTTAAATAATTTTTAAAGGAAAATAGTGGCCCAAGAGGTCTGAGTGTAACATGTGTCTTAGAGAAGGCTTAATACCTTTAGGTCTCTATTAGGCCTAAAAAAGTTTTGGTAATTAAAGGGTATGAAAAAATTATGGAGTGGTTTTATCACTAATTTAAATTATTTTTCAACCTATTAAAATGTTAAATAAATTGTGTAAATTATATTTTATGACCAAGATGGCTATGACTAAGAGCTGAGTATAAAAATAAGGCCTAATTGGCCTATTTGAGCTAGTTAGATAAGAGAGGATACAAGAAAAGGAGATATCCTGTGAAAAATAAGGATCAAGTAATTTAGGGTGATTATAGGATAATACAATCAGGAATTAATATCTGACCAAGTTTATGTAGGTGGATACATAGGTCATTGGACATATTTAGCCTAGAAGAGGCATGATTGAGTGAGTAAGCCCACAAAGTTGTTTGAGTGAGAGTGAAGAGGAAAGAGTGTAAACAAAGAAGGTAATTATAAATTGAAGATTATACATAGGTGTTATAAGTTGATTAATTTTCAAGGTATCTGATTTGGTTCTTTCTTACCTAGGGGGTTAGAGTTTCCTCGTAAGATAGAGCTTGAAGAAGACTAGTTGGGTGGGTGCTCAACTATATAGGGGTTGGAGGTCCTTATGAAGTTGGTGCTTCAATAAAATTTGGATCTTGACATTATAATACTATAGTTCATATTGATGTGTTAGTGTTATTTATCCCCTAAGAGTATTTTCCACATATCTCTTGTGTAATCTTATGATATTATTGTGTAGTTTTTGGCTTATGCATTGATCTCTTATGTGAATGTATACTTCATGGATTGATGAATTAAATTGATTGGTTTTTTTTATGAAATTTATTTACACCCCCCCTCTAAGTAGCCAATAAAATTAATTTGTATCATATTATTACTTTGGAGTAGGTATAATAAACCTAAAAGAGATTCTTTGAATCATAATATGGCCAAGCAACTAAGGAAGGAGAATCAGGGGTTGAAATATGTGATCAAAGATATTAAGGAATATGTATGTTTCTTTGAGTCTAAGTTGGTTTTAGAATCGAAATAAGATAAGATTCCTATTCAAGATCTTTAGAATTAGCTAGAGGCTGGATATTCAATATTGAGATCAAGAGAAGAAGAGTGTGATCAATTGAGGACTAAGTTAGGTTATTTGAAGGATAATAATGAGAGGATCATAATAAATTTTAAGAAAGATAATGAGATATCATTCCAATGTAATAAGGATGCAAGTTTGAATGGAAAATTGAAGAATCCAATTAGGTAACTCAATGTTTTCATGTTTTTCAATTCTTTTCATGGCCAGTTTTTTGTCATCACGTTAGTCATAGGGAAAGAGATTTTTTGAGGAGAAGCAATCAGCCAAAGAGAGATCTCAGTCACCTTCAATCAAAAGGTATGAGAAATTTTGCTTGATTTTATTGTCATAAGGTTAGCCATATTGTTAAATTATGTCCAAGTGGATTAAATAGATCCTTAAGGTATGTCGAAGCCTATGGATCCCCTATAATGTATGAGAATCACAAAACTCAGTTTTGGAGACCTAAGACAATAAAGGTTGATCTTGACATAGTGGAGAAAAAATTAGATAGGAAAGACTGTGAAAATCTTGTTATCAGGAGTTATAGAGAAGTTAGTGAATACTAGTCCTGAGTAAGCTATATATCAAAGAGAATCCCTTGTAGTAATTGAACATGAGCCTTATCAAGATTCCCTATTATTATTTTTTTATGATAGTGCATTGGAAGGTAAAATAGTTTTAAAAGTTGAGAAGATGAACAACATCATGGATGTTGAGGTTAGTGAGTCAAAGAAGTTAGACATGACTAACTAGATTCTAAGAGAAAGAAATTATTCTTATGGATGTAAGAGGATTAATTAAGTAATAAAGTAGCTATGGGCATCTTTTGGGTTAACTTTATTCTAGGACCCTTTATGTGGGGTGTCTCTTATAGGCTTTAAAGAGACACTTTATAGAAAAAAGAAGCATGGTGGATGCTTTTTGGGTCTTTGATACGTTGTATGATAATAAATTCATGAAGGTGAGTTGATAAATAAGTTTGTATATTATTTTGAGGTATCTTGATATGGTGTAGTGTTTTGAGAGATCTTATGAGGGTGGATTTAGGTAAGTCTAGTTACTCTAAACATGTTCTTGATGTTTAGATCAATACTAGTGGGGAGATTCATATAAGAAGGTGTATTTATCTTTCAAGGTCTCTTGGTTCCAAGAATTTTATAGATTAGTATGAATTTGGTAGCTTATGCAAGGGTGAATGTGTATTCAAACAAGGTCCTTGAGATGTTAGATAGTGACATGAGGGTATCCTAGATGTCTTGGTGAAGTTCTAAAACTTGATGGTGTCCTTTAGAGAGATAAAGATGACTCATTCTTGTTTTAATAACCTAGATCATCATTAGATGTCATGAAAATATGATGTTACCAGGTATGTTTGAGCATTTATTATTTTTACTAAGAAGTCAACTATGGTCTAAGTAAGGTTTGGAGATGTTGGCAATAGTGCCATGAATGTTTCTTGTAAGTTTGGTGTTGTAAATAATTTGTTTAGTTCAATTTATAAAGATTCAAATTTGGTGTTGTTAGCTATGATGTATCTGAGACCATAAATCTTAAGACCCAAGAAATAGTCGTCACAATTTAAAAATATACCCATTGTAATTTAAATTTGAATTGATAGTGTAAGAGTTTTGAGACTCGAGAGAAAATATTGGCCTGTAAAATCCATGGAAGAAGGTAGATCAGGATGGAATAAAAGGTAAAGTTGTAGTAGAATATTTGATGAATATCCTGTAGGTGGTGGTTTTCCCCTAAATTCTATATAGGTTCATTTATTTCACATTAAATATGACTTTTATTGACTAAGTTTTGACTTATGAAACCATAAAGATTAAAATTAGATTAGAACTTGTCTAAAGTATTGTTTTGATGTTATAATCATCGAATGGTGTTGTTATTTCATTAATAATCATTTACATACATTTAATGAATTATGATGGTATGATGTTGTGCATGAAATTCATTCATGAAAGTGAATATATGTGAAGGTTTGTGTTATTGGCAGACATGAGTGACTTGTAGAGTTATGTGGAAAGTTTGGTCATTAAGAATGGCTATTCAAAGCTCTTGGTTATGATCTAAATGTTTTTTTATATATTCTTGGTTCTATATGTATGGTTAGTATGATCCCTAAAAGTAAGATCTAACTTAAGAGGTAAAAGATACAGGATTGAGGGTTTCAAGGTGTTTTGTCTCTTTAAACCCTAGGTGTGTGTTTCTAAGGTAAATAAACTAATTCATGTTATTTTGATCTCTATGAGTGTTTGATGGATTAATTACAAGGTTTCCTTAAATAGTTTCTATGCTTAGAATACATGTTTGAGCTCAAAGAGGTGTCTAAGGTACACGATCAGATTAGTGGTTCATGAGAGTTGAAGTATGATCTACAAGTATAGTGTTATTCAAGGTCAAGTGGTGGAATTAGATAGAAAATAAATTCATAAACATAATGGTATATTATGATATATATAAGTAAATAGGTCCAAGGATTAGGTAATAAGTGTAGATTTTGAGCTTCAATTCAAGATCTAGTGGAGATTTATGGGGTCATGACTATCATATATCAAGATGATGAGAAATAGTTTAAGATTGAAATATAATAGATCAATCACTCTAAAGGTAAGAATTTGGTCAATTTTTTTATTAGAATTTTGAGTGAAGAGACAAAGTGATATTTGTAGACACCCTTTGTCATTAATGTCAAAGGGCGAGAAAGACTTGAAGGAGAGACCTAGCTTGGAGAGATGAAAAGAGTCTACTATGTTAAGAGGTTTGTATTCAATTAAAAGGGGGAGATTATTCCATGTTGTCATTCATGTGATGTGTCTATGAAATATTATTAATGTAAAAGGAAGTGTGAGGTCCTTAATGAAGGATGATGTCATGAAGTGACAAGAAGGATTTGAGAATGGAATGTCTATTCTAGTGCAAGAAGGAGCATGATGGCTCGAAAGATGAATTTTCATAGGCATAAGAGGATGACTGAGGTTATTTGAACATGTATTTTATATGTGGATGAGGTTTTGAGATCATCTATAGTAGTGAGAGCATCATACTCCAAGACCAAAATTGACTTAAATCTCAAGGCCTAGTGTGCCAAAGCACCTAGTGAGATGAAATGGAGGATAAGGATCAGATTCTAAGGTAAGAGTACATGTTTGAGTAGAGTATGACTATATATGACATGTTTGTGATTATTTGATATTGGTACAAGAGAGTTCTAAGTACTTTCAAGATTTAACTATGGATAGTGGTTTTAGACCTAACATATATATAGACTTAGAGAGGTCTTAATGAAGGGTCAAGTTGATTTTATCAAGATAATAAAACCTATGTGATCATGGAATGAGATTTGATAGGTTTGTTTAATCATTATGACCAAGGTTTAGGTCATATATTAAAGGTGAATTCAAGATATCATGTTGGAAGATATCCTATGCATGTAGAATAAAGAGATGAGAGCCCAAGAATAAAGTTTTGATGCTCATTTGCATGTGTACACTTTGAATGGCAAGCTAAAAATTTTGGTAGAGATGTTAAATGGTACTAATAAGGTTTTATGAACATTTGGAAGGGGTTTTAGGTACAAAGCTTTATGAACAATTGTTAAGAATAAAAAATGATTTAAAACCCTCTCTAAACCCTTATAGTGACATAATTGGATAAAACTTGTTATAAAGTGCCCATAATGGATTGTAAAGTCAAGTTTTATTTTTTGATCATGTATATCACCCATATAGGCATCTCTAGGTGGTCTTAGTTTGTCAAGACAATGAGCAGAAGGTATGGAAAAGTGCTTATTTCTAAAGAATTTGATGTTACAAGAAGGGTTGACTAAGTCAACACATGAAAGTTGATGGAGATTGAAGATAAATACTTATTATTAAGGTTAATATTGTTTTTTTTATTATTTATGTTGATTGTGTCAACAATTCTAGTCATGTAACATGACCTATTGCTAAACTACCAAATAGTGAAAATAGTGACAAAAACTAGGCATGAGTGAGAATAAATTTGGGGTTATGTTGAAGATGAATAGGAATGGATAAAATTGTTTCAGATTTTTTAAAAATAATTATTCCTCATATATATTTTTATTTTATTCTTTGGAATTCATTTCAAATGGTATAAATAGTTCCCTCAAGATGGCTTGTCTAAGTGGAGATGAACAATGAAAGGTTGACTTTAGATATTGGTCTATACATTCCTTATTTCCTATTATACCTTTATGTGTGTATGTTTTAAATATGTTATAAGGATTTTTAAGTAAATTTTTAATTATTTTTACATTAAAATAGGTTATTCTACAAGATTTCAAATTCATGTTCACCATGACTGTATTCTTGTGATAGAATGATAGTTCCTGGTGTGCTAAAGGAAGTGATGTGATTGAATATTTATGACATAATTTGATGAATAAAATGAATTTATTTTTGAGTTTTTGGACCTAAATAACTATAAAATATTTATTTAAGGTATAGAGATAGTTTGAGAGGTTAATCATGAAATCTAAAAAGGCTTGCCTAACTATGCTGAGACTATGAGAGAATGACTTGAGAGATAGGTCAGTAAGACCAATGGTTGTCACTATAGATTGATATCTATGAATTTTTTTATGATATATAATATTAATATAAGATATGGGTTTGAATTATATGTATTTTAAGAATTATTACAAGTGTTAAACAATAACTTATACATGACTATACTTTTGGAGACTATAAGCAATTTGAATGATCACTTTGCAGAGGTGAGCCAAAAGTTGTTTGGACTAAGATAGAGAACCCAAAGGTTTTTAAATTATTATATAAGTCCAAAAGTTCAATTTAAATTTGTTTTTATTTATAAAATTTTATTATGAAGGTTTTAGTGGTCAAAGTTACTTGACTGTACTTTAACTGTGTTTGACTAGTTTGAGTGGTCTTATTATAGAAGTAGTTTTAGGTGCTTAGATCTTGATTAGTGATGTATAATGTAAATGGATATTTTTATAAATTAATTAATAATATATTAATTTGGTTTTTTATTTAATTATTTGATAAAATTTATTGTATGATTTATTTATATGAGACACATTTACTGTGTGTGTGAAGGGCTAAAGGTGAGTACCCATAATTGGTTGGTTCAAGGTTGAAATAAATAAAATGGTGTTATGGACCAAGGAGATATTATGATGTACATATTAAATTTATATTATAATATTTTAAATCATTTTTAAATTAAAATGGTGGTCTAATAGGTCTAAGTGTAACTTGTGCCTTAGAGAAGGCCAAATTCCTTTAGGACTTCGGTAGGCCTAACAAGGTTTTGGTCATTAAAGGGTATGAATGAACTATGGAGTGGCTATATAACCCATGTAAATTTTTCTTGGAAATATTAAAAGGGTAAATAAAGTGTGTAAGTTATCTTGGATGACCAATATGGTTGTGACCAAGAGTTGAGTATAAAAATAAGGCCTAATTAGCCTATTTAAGCTAGTTAGATAAGAGAGGATACAAGTGAAGGAGAGATCATTTGAAAAGGAAGGATTAGGTAATTTAGGATCATTATAGTAAAATATTATCATTAATTTATATATAACCAATTTTATTTAGGTGGATACGTAGGTCATTGGACTTATTTAGCCGAGAAGAGGCATGATTGAGCAAGTAAGCCCAAAAATTTGTTTGAGTGAGAGTGAAAAGGAAAGAGTGAAAATAAAGAAGTTAATCATAATTTAAATATTATAAAAAAAATTATAACATGATCATATTTAAAGGTAGTTGATTTGGTTCTTTGTTATCTAGGGGTTTGGAGTCTCATTTCAAGATAGATCTTGCAAAAGACTAGCTACGTGGGTGCTCAACTAGATAGGGGTTGAAGTTCCTTGTGAAGTTGGTGATTCACTAAAATTTGGATCTTTAAATTATAGGACTATATTAAATATGCATGTTTTAGTGTATTTTATCCCTAAACAGGGTCTCCCACATATATGTTCTGTTATCTTGTGATATACTTGTGTAGTTATTTGCTTATGCATTGATCTATTATGTGAATGTATGCTTCATGGATTATTGAATTGAATTGAATGGTTATTTTTATGAAAATGATTCACCCCCACCCCCCATATCATTAGACACTTACAACATAAACATTTAAGGTTAATCTATATCTAGCTAAAAAAATTATTAAGGAATTAACTCATTAATAAATTATCTTTACTAATTCCAAGTACTAATGATCTTTAATTAAATGCATCCATAAGTAAACTATTCATTAACCACTAGTTTAATCATATGATTAATTTATTTAATAATAATTAAAATTAAATATTGAATTAATTTTACATTTAAAACATAGAATAGTACTATAATACCAAAATTAACAAACCAACCACTATTGGTTTAAATATCACAATAGATAAAAATATAAACAACCATTTATTATGATTATAAAATTACCATAAAATAATACAAGTATATAATATTACATATCTAAATATAATATTAAAATTAATATAATGTTTCATAAAACATACAAGTCTAAATCAACTTGTTATTATCCAAAAGTATTTAACATCACATCTTGATTTCTCTCTAAGTTAAATAACCTATTTAATCCATGGATTATTGTGGTTTATTATTTGATTAACTAATATTTGATTAATCTTGATGACATATACTGATAATGGGACAATTTGGTTTTCTTAATTTATATGATTATATGTTATGAGTTAGTATTACATTTACGTTCATTATATTGTGATCATGTTTAATTATTTTATAACATTATTTTATGGATATAATAATGTTTTGGGATAACTACCTTCATTGGAATGAGGTGGATGTAGGACATATTCCTCCTTAAAATCATGATAGAGGAAGATTATCATCAAATAGGGTGATTAGATGGAGACATTGGGGTTTGATAGAGAATGAATAAAGACACCCTTGTATACACCACTTTGTATATCATGTTTTATAATTGTTTGATATGGATGAGTAAAAAATGTTTTCTTTAATTTTCCTTTAGATGATTTTTAGTATGATTTATATTAAAATTTTAATTATTGATTATGATCATGTTGATTGTTTGAGTTATTTCACTATTGTTATGATGTTACATAGCTCATCTTATTTGGCTAAATGAAAGAAATTATTTGTGTTTACTTATATCATTGACTTATTATGTTTGGTTTAATACTAAAAAATTATGATGTTTTTATGGATTCCATGATGTTGGAATGAAGGATTCCATGTTTTTGAAAGCAATCAACTGGCTATACATAATAAAAGTACAATGGACTAGGGTGGTAATCTAGTTGATACATGTGCAAACATATCTCATCAAGAGATGGTTTTAAAAATTAATGAAGTGTAATTATGAAAAAGTGAGGTGTATTTATTACCTAAAAATGGAGACAATGTGCTTCCCAATTTTATTTTGAGACATTCAAACTAGTTTATTCTAGAACCTCCAAAACATATTCCTCAAATCCACTAGCATAGAGCTAATCGGGGAGATAGAGAGTGATTATATCCTACCTCTTGTTCTAAGGTGTATACCTTAAATAAAGTATATCAAAATTTATGGTAGGGTAGACTCATATAATTAATTTTGAGGATTATTGAGCATAATGCTAATGTAGCAAGGCATTTTAATATTGGATAAAATAAGCATATGGTAGAGATGCAGGGAATTAAGATTGAAGTCATGGAGGAATTTATAGGTGAATCCATAGGCATGATGTGTGAATGGAAGAAGGATTAAAAATATCAAAATAAAAATCAATAACTCCTCTATCCTTTCTTATACATAAACAAGTTCATCAAAATGGATAAAAAGGGTTTCCCTTGTGTTGATCTCCCATGGAAATGACCAGAGGTTTGACTCTAGGTGATGAGATACCTTAATCTCAAGGGTAAGTATAATTTAATTTTATCCCACCAATTTTTATTGTTAAACCATTTCTAGGGATATAATATTAGTCTCCTAATTTACCTCTTAAATTCTCTCGAATGCACAAATCTTGCATACCAAGTTAATGAATCCAACCCCATACTACATCAAGGACTTATATTGGTATTCGTAAAACATGGATAAATCTTAAGAGGAATGGAGGTCCCCCTAGGTGGTCCTCAAATAATGAGGATTCCCTAAAGGAGGACCTTACATTGGGATCCTACTACCCTTTTACCAGTACCCCCCAAGCTACTTTATCTAAAACCCACACTAAAGCTACTTTCTCCTAAGCCCAATCGATCATTCTAGATGAGGTCACTTACATGGAGGTAATCAAGAAGGTTAAATTTATCCTCTTTTAATAAATAAATAAATAATAATAATGAGCAGATAGATCTATTTAATAATAGGTTGTAGGAAGTTGGATTGGACATGGCTAGTCTCAATCAAGAATGGAATGCCTTACATATGCAAGTGGATATGACTGTCCACTATTTTGTCTATTCCAACAAGGTG